>JAQGBX010008073.1:0-10843 GCA_034698745.1 Megaphyllum sjaelandicum
CATGGTCCTCATGGGCCCCTGCACTGTTGGGCCCTGGGGCTTCAGCCTTCTCAGTCTAATGGATAAGACGGCCCTGGCTAGTTGTCATAAACGGAACATGCAAAATATACGCAGCGGTGGTCCAAGGAAGCTCTTTCGTCCAACTTTTCGAAACCATTGTCCATCTAAGAATATTTCGGCAGGCAGCGGCAAACCCGAGTTTTCCCATGCACCGCTCATCAGCCTCCCGGAGCTCGGGTTCACCACCAGGGGTCTCGCCCCAGCCCGCCCCATCAATTCGGCCGCCGAGGCCCTCAAAAGGAAGGGCGCACTCGGCCACCTCAAGATGGACGTGGGGGTAAATGCTTGAGCGGCGCATCGGCCCACAATGGTGGAGTGACGGGTTCACCGCCGGGGGCGCTGCGTGCCGTTGGCCCCGAGTGCGAAACTAGCAATTACCGGAGAAGAAAGGCCTAATTGTGGCTGATGGACACGACAGTTAGCAAGCTCGAATGACGCCTGAAACCGGCGGCGAAGCGAGGGGGGCGCTGCTGAAAGGCACGAAATTGGGGGGTCGGTCAGAGGTATTAAAAAAGAAACAGAAGGGACCAAACTGCTCCCACCTGCGAACACTAACCGCCGCTAACAATGGACGCGGCATTTGACATGATGGCCCAATGACACGAGGGTGGGGGTCCTCAACCCGTTTTGCAAATCGGACTTAGGCCACCTTGATTCCCAAACTCACACCTTGAATAAGTCATTTGACAAACTTTGAAAAACTCATTTGGCGTAAAAGTCGTTTGGCGAGATCAGGTGAGAAAATGATATATTTTCCGGAATTTAATTTTTTTATAATTCCCATCTATACGTATCAAGGAATTTAAGGCAATGGTCAATTTATTTTTTTTAAAAAAAAGTTTAAATTCCAAAAAAAAAAAAAACCTTGGAAAGTTGATGAAGTTTGTCATTGCCTTTGAAGATTGCGGGAAGCCATCTTTGATGCATCGCCCACGTTCAGTGAACGGAAGTGACGAGAAAAAAATACCACACAATTTTCTATACACTATAAAGTTTACATGGTTAAAACCATACCAAAACTCTTACAATTTACTTAAAAAAAATAGAAGGAACACGAAATTAAGTCCATGCATGCTGATGAAGATATCAACAGTCTATAGAAGCACCATCTAAAAAGTTTAGTAAAATTTAAGGTCTGTTATGCAGTACTGCTGTTATGAGAACCTGGAAGCATCATATATACTGTATAGCTCATGGACCTGGTTTTAGATCATAGGATGGATGTAAGCACCAGGAGGCCGAGTCTGAATCACGCGTGAATCTTAGGGGGAGGCGTGAGGTTGGCCTGGAGAAGAATTGCCCCGCACGCAATCCACGTAGGCATTGGCGGGGGTTAAGGGGGTTGCACTATCTTGCCGTTATTTTCATTGTTGGCTTCCGTGCGCCACTGCGGCTAACAATGGAGGCACAGAAGGGAACAACGATTCCCACGTGGGTTCCTTTGATTTTCTATCTGGCAAAAATTGACACTCGCCGTCCATTGCTAATTATGTTCAAACACGGGGACTCCGTAGAGAAACGCCAAAGTAAACATGGCCGCGATACCGTTTCAATGGGCTTCCAGAAGCGACATCTATCCTGGCGGTGATCTATGGGCCGTGCGGAGTGGAGGGCGCTGCATGCCTGCCTCTTGTTTGAACACACAACGTCTATATTAGGGCAGTTAAGCAAAGGCCAATTTAGCACGGCTTGGCAGCGGCCTAGGGGTACCGCGAGGGGGTACAATGGCGGCTACGGCCAATTTCACGCTCAACCAACGGTTCCCCCCTTCGTTTCTAAGCGGGACAACGAACTAGGCTTACTGCGTGGATGCATTGTGCATGGCCATATGCAGATGGACTTTGAAAAAAAAAAGAAAGCAGGAACCGAAAATTGTGACGTTTCTCACCGTGGAGTAATTTTTATTGATTGCCCTGCATTTTGCTCGTTCTATTCTTACATTATATATACGAAGCTCTTAAAAAAGCCGAGCGCCATCTATGATGCAGTTTGTCCAACATGCAGTTCTTCAAACATCTGGATCTTCATTCCAAAATAGAAGACCCATCTTTATCCGTTGTATTCTGCACAGAGTTTGAACTATCTACTCTTCATGCATATATTGGAAACATTGCGAGTGAAATTCGGACTAATGCTGGAACTTCGACAAAATCGTACGTGTTAACTGTTGTATATTGTCTTTTAGAAAATATACAGTATAAATTGTATGAAAACAATAATATTTACACTTCTATGGAATGAATTAACAATTACATACCATATTTTGTTGTCTTGTATAATATAAGAGAATATAAGAGAATTTTGGAATATACGCTTTAGATTGTTGTAATAACAATTTAACAATTAACATTTTTGTACAGTATTCACTATCAATCATACAAGTTGTCAACTCTTCGTCCGCTCAAGAAAAGCAATATAGTTTATTTCTTTCTCTCATTTTATCTGAGATTACAACAAACCAAAAAATAATTTAACTGCTAATTCCATACCAATGTTAACATTCTGTATGTTAACATATATTCAATTTTGCAATGATGTTGGGGTCCACACTAACGCGGTGGTATAACTATACCGAATAATTTAAGTTGATGGATTACACCCCCCACATGGTATTTATTTACTGATAGTATAGGAACTGAGTTGAATTGAATTGACATACCCTATAGAGACACCCCTTTACAAAAATTGTTGAAGCACGAATGGGAGATTTACTCAGATTGGTGGCATTAAATTAGCAGTTTGCATGTTCTTTAATAATAATAATAATAATAATAATAATAAACAGGAGCAGGCATTGAGCGTAAAACTCACTAGCATTTTACACGTTCTTGCGTTTATTCTCATCCATTTCCGGCCGGAAGGCACGTGTTATAATTTTTTTTCTAATCGGCATGATACATGTATTTCGGCATACAGCTCATCTTGACCATCATCAAGCACGATCAATTGGCATTTCCCATCGTTTTCGCGAAAGGCATGCATCCAGGGGGGTGTTCTTGCTTGGAGTGGCAGCGCACACCACTGGCCCCCTGCGATCCCCTGATAAATCCGCGAATCCCTTCCATGTAATTCCCGAATCCGCCCCCATCGTTAATGTTTCCTATCGTATTACCCACAAGTGCGCGCTTTTTTTTTTCCGACCGAGCAGCGCGCATTCAAACGCTAATGTTCATGCAATTAATTTCATTATTAATAAATTAAGATTGAATTTTCGCTCCGTGCCATAATGGGGTCTGCGAGCATGGAGGACCCATACACGACAGATAGGCGAAAGTAGATGCGCGTGCTGGCTACGAGATATTGCCAGAAAAGGAGGAAGGGGGGGGGGGGGGGTAGGAAAGGCGAGGGGAAAAGAGAGAGCTAGAATAATGATGGGGTGTTAGTGACAGTGAAAAATACACATTAAGAAGCCCTATATAGTAGAGATTGAAATTAGGGGGAGGGATGAGATTCAAGATGCAAATGTATATACGAGGGAAGCCTTTTCCCGTTCAATGGGGAGAACGTGGCGCTGGGAATGAATAATGGCCGTTGCGCGTTCCAGAAACGTCTGAAGTTCGATAAATACAAACACTGGTTTAGACTTCCACGGGGTATTCAAATGCACAATGTGGCTCCGGTTAATCCGAACTTAACGTGGGGATGCTTTGTATACGATGGGAAGTGCGGAGAAAATGCATCTTGTTATCCAGTTGTTTGTGCGCATGACAACTGATTTGGTTCACCAATTGATATACCGATTCAGTCAAAATCTCATTACTGTATCTAGATGCAAGTTGGAATCACGGTTAAAATGCATTTCTATAACATATTGGAATTATTCACGAGAAATATGTATAATAATATAAACTGTTACATAAGCCATGGATAATAAGTAATATTTCAGTTATAAGTAGCCTATATTCATTATGGCCATTTATAATTTTTATGATATTACCTTCTTAAATGTCATTGTTGTCCCGATCAATACCCTAAACGTTGGGCGAATATGAAAAGAATAATTGAAAACATGAATATCGCATGAATTGTTACGATATAACTACTGTATATTGTCGGAACGTTATTTGCATTTGGTCCAGTTGAAAAAAAAAAAATCAACGATGGGACAGCACGTGATTGCCCAGTTGCAAAAAATGAAAATTGGGAGAGTGGAAATTAAATTCGAATTTGGGAATTATAAAGTCGAATTCGAAATACGTCGCCATCTTAGGAGGTTAATGTGATATTCAGTAGTGTAACTTGCGAATATTAGCGGAACTCGTTCATAAACTTTACGAAATCGTACTTTGGCAGTCGTGTTGTCACATGGGGAAAACCAACGATTTAACTGGTTTAAAAACAGCGATAACCTTGAATGAATTTTTTAAAAACCAGTTAGGGTGTCACTTTTGCACGCGTGATTTCACGACTATCAAACACGATTCGTAAAGAGTATATTTGAGTACTTTGATTGTTAATATAAATACACGTAAATGCGAGCCGTACGACTGATTCATCTGTTTTGGTATAAGTTTGGAAATGAGTTTTTTTCTATCAATAACATTAAAATTCTATGCACATTATCATTTTATAGGTGAGCAACAATGATATGATATCCCATTTAAATCAACACTCATGTAATCTAATTTCTAATCAGGCTATAGGGATGGCAATAGCATCCAGCATCAAATGCTTCACGAATCCATCGAAATCACCACAGACATGCACTTCTCAAAATCCCAGCGCCATCTCTACGTCATAACGGGAAACCGTCACATCACAGCATCTTCCATCATCCGCAGTGAGTGCATTAGCATAGGAGGCACCCCAGGGAAGCGGCACTTTGGCGCATTGGACCAATTGCCCCTCTATTAGTGGGGTGTTCCTCCATTCGCACCTTTTTAATGCCCTTTCAACGTTTCCTCCCTTTGTTTTAAGCAGGGTGAGAACGGCGTCATCTGGCGCCGGCAAGCGCATTCATCGCCTTTTTGAAGAAGCTGGGAGTCAGGACCTTCTCCCAAAAGATGAAGATTACGTACGGGGCTGTGCGCACGAAACCCCGGGTTGCTGGGAACCTAGCACCTTTCGGGTGTTAAAGCCCACGCAGAAACAATGCCAATGCGGCCACAGTTACGCACGCCTAGATGCGTAAACCCAAATGAAAAATGCGGAGAAAAGAGAGAGATATACAGTACACGGAATGGCGTGGAACAGAGGTATTGGAGCGAGGGCTAATCCCATTCAATGCGCAACTTTACATCACCAACTCTGTATTCTGATGGAGAACACGGGATGTTGCGAGTGAGGAAAAAAAACAACCCATATAATTAGGAGGATGCATGCGCTGCGCCAAGAACAAAAACCCATTAAAGCACATGGGGTGATATTAATCAAATGGATTAAGGCGGTATAAAATCCAATACCTGCATTGATGAAAATGTCGAATATCCATGAAAGCATATACCGGGTGAACGCAAAGTCTTTATCCCCCTTAATAACGTTTACACCATTAAAGGTACGACAATTCTTTGTGTGCATGCACTTGTGTTCCTTGTAAGCCCATTTTTTGAACGAAATCGAAACTATTATTTTGAAACCGTTGCACCTAAGAGAAAATGTGAAATTAGGAAAAAGGAGAGCATGGTTTCTTTGTATGTATTCAACTGGTTTCGTCTTAATTGACAATTATTTCGAGTTGCTACAATGTTTAGAAAACAGGGGCAAACACTTATGTGCTGCAGCACACTGGTGAAGCAGACCATACATGAAGGTCGCTTCGCAGCAGTGCACCAGTGTGCTGCAGCGCAGCTAGCAATTAGTGTTTGCCCATGTTTTCGAACTATTGAAGCAACTTCAAATAATTGCCAATGAAGACAAACAAGTTGGATACATACAAACAAACCATGCTCTTCCTTTTCCTAATTTGACATTTTGTCCTAGATGTTACGATTCAAAAATCATAGTTTCGATTTCGTTTCAAAAAATTGGTCTTATAAATAGGTAAAACGGACCCATGACTTCATATTCAAGGGCACAAAAAAAATTGTCATACCTTTAATGGTGTAAATGTTATTTTGGGGGATAAAGACTTTGTGTTCACCAGGTATATTACTCGTTCGAGATACTGGTATTCATATTTTTTTAAGAGAAATAAACCTTTTAACAAGCTTTGAAAATCTTAACTAGTTCTTATTTCAACTAAAAACATCAGAATTTTAACTTATAATCCTTCCATGAAACCGACAGTGAAGAAAATTTACGAAGAAAAAAGAACAACAACTCTTCAATTGGGAGTTTACTTCCACGCTTAATTGTAGGAATCAAATCTGAGGAAAATTGTCTTCTTGGTCGATTTTACCCCATGAATTAGGTATAAAAATGCTCAGAGAATTGAAGCTTAATAGTTTTTCTAACTTTAATCTTCAAGAAACTTATCTGTCCACATGCATGATTCATTTGCAGAATCACGTGTTGTAATTGAAGTACATTTACATGGTACATGGAAAAAAAACAGTTGTTTTGGAAATGTTACATCCCTTATACACATGCCCAATTCACAAATCATCGAATTCGGACTACCCTTCCATTTAATGGCGTTAACATTTTAACTCTGCTCTAATCTTTCTTTGATTGTAAAATTATAAGGGTCTCTACCTGGCCACAAATAAATACTGTATTTGCCTTACATATACCCTATACATACCCTATGACATTCCTGGTCAGACATTCCCCGTCGTTACCAGAGGTAAAAATACAAAGTATGGAAGACAGTATACACATTTACATGTACAAACGTAATATTACTTTAATAATTTTGAAGGTCAGCTAAATTGCTGGGCAATCATGTGGCAGTATGCTAACGTCAAATCAAGTGTTAATTAGTCAAATTCTGGAGCATTGTAATGAGATTAAATTAAAACAACAAAATGGAAGACAGTTCAGCGGAATCATTCGGAGTAGCCTACATGTACAGTATGTTACTGACAGATTTCTACAGTAGGTTACAATTCAAAACCTATTAAAGTACATGTACAGTGTATAAATATTTTCAGACATTATTTGACTATACAACACTGAAGACTGCATGAGAGGCAATCGAAGTCAAAGAGTATCAATAGGTTTTGAGCCTTAACTTAACATGTTTAGATAAAGGACACAATTAACGGAGAACGAAAAGTTGAATAATTCACTCTCATTTTAATTGGAACATTGAGTCAACAGCTCATTAGCTCGAAGTCTCCCTTTCTGCGACATTGGGCTATTTCAGGTAATGTATGAAAAGAGCCGCGTTTTTCAACAGGATACCGCTGTTTATGTTGTAAATATTCCAAGAAGGGCACTTATCCGATCCAATCATCTGTCTGCCTCTTCAAGACTTCGTGAGTGGGCAAGAGCAATGGTGCTCGCGATTGTAGCGCCCAAAACCGAAACAAAAGCAAGGAAAATAAAGCCCCCCGAGGGAAGCGGAGGAAAATGGCAACACTCGAACGTCTAGGCAACGCGTGTTCCGGTTGCCCGGACAGAGACGAACTCATCAGTTGCTCTGCCAACTCCTCTTTTCAAGGGGATTACCCGTCCCTCTCCAGGAAATCGAAACGGTTAATATTCGTTAGAAGCGATTCATCCATGGCTTTTTTTTTTATAAATTAATTATTAAAAAGTAACCGGCAATACAGGAAACAAAGAGGAACAGCTTATTGGATACTAACGACGTGCTCATGGAATGGATAAAAGGACCTGGAGAGATAGGGGCACATGTACATCGTACCACCGCATCAGAAGTGACACAACGCAACATTTTACGTTTCGAGTTAAAGGAAGTTAGATCATTTAATGATTTTAATCGAAATTAAGGAATGCAGTGCTCATTTTATTTGATTGATTAATGTCGTCAATCGTCATAAACCAGAAATAAAAGATAATTGAGTTGGGTCACTTTTAAAGCGGGGGTGCGATATGTTCCGTTTAAAGAAATACTGAAACCTGAATCATTCAGATGCCTAAATGTTATCGATAATGGTAGCTTCACGTGTGCATCGCCTAATGAAACAAACTGCAAACAGCTTGACATAATAGGGGTACTCAGGCAAAGCTTCGCAGAATGTACATTGGCAGTCTTGAAGTCACGGAGGGCTTGAAAAACGGCGATAACCTTGAATGAGTTTTTTAAACCAGTTATCGTGTTTACTTTGACCACGAGACTTCACGAATGCTACAGTTCGATCTGCGAAGCTTTTGTCTGAGCACCCTTATCTGTACCGTACACGTACATGTATGCGCAACTCGATGTACGGTTGTACCAGATTAGTAGTGTGAGTGTGTCCCTCTGCAGATGAGGCATTGTTCCGAAACCCATAAGTGCTCGCCTAAACTTTAAAAACCTTCTGCAGTGGCAGAGCAGAGTTTGCGAAACTGCCAAGAGGGCCTCCAGCTTCCAGCAAATTGGCTCAGTGGCCCAATTACGGAGGGGAACGACTCGAGTACAGTGCATACAGATTATGTTGCAGTCGCCGAATGGCGGAAAAGATTAAATGGTGGGGTGGGTAAGAGTGCCTATCACTTGTCAGCTAGTTTTTCCTCTCAAAATGTCAACAAACATTAATTAGTTCACGCTAGTCCTCCGTGATGGCCAATTAACATACACTGCAATGATAGAAGTATGCATTTTGAAAACTTTCTGAATTGCTTCATTAAACTAACTTCAATTAAACAGCGATAATCATTTAGGAGCCTAAGGGCTCGCATTCATTGGTACTTATAATTTAAAAAATTAAATGTTTTGACCACTAGCGCCAACCAGCGGGCAAATATTGGTAATGCATGTACCAATATTTGCCCGCTGGTTTGCGCTAGCGGTCAAAAAATTTAATTTTTTAAATTATAAGTACCAATGAATGCGAGCCCTTAGGCTCGTTCTAAAATAATTTTAAATTACTAAGGTTCATCATCCGAATCTTAAACAAATGATAGAAACAGTCATAAGAATTCGATTGGAAAGAATAATTCTGATTCAAATTTTTCATTTGTATAGAAAAATTCAATTCCAAATTTTGTAAAATGATCGACTTCAGATAAAAAAGCCAGGAAGGAAATTAAACTGCACATTTTTAACAAGAATGCAAATTCTAGCAATAAAATTGATATTATACAAGCCAATGATTGGGTTTGCTAATCTTCTGATTCAAATTTTTTAATTGTATAGAAAAATTTAATTCCAAATCTGGTAAAATGATCGACTTCAGGTAAAAAAGCCAGGAAGAAAATTAAAACTGCACATTTTTAACAAGAATACAAATTCTAGCAATAAAATTGATATTATACAAGTCTATGACGGACTTTGCTAATCTTCAAATTCCATTTGAAATCACCAGCCATCACGTGTTAAACTAGACCTACATTAGATGGGTTGCATTATAGCCCGAGTAAGCAGCGCCATAGAATTAATTCAATTCAAATTCTGAAACATTGAATAATTCCGCCCTCAATAAGCCACTGTTATGCTTCTATAAGCAGGCATCTCGTTTCATAACTTAAGTTTTCACTATGGAATTCGAAAATAAGTGTTTTTTGAGAAGGATTAGCAATCAATCCACCATGATGAGGTTTCGAAATATTAATTGTGAGTTAGTAATTATTAATAACAGAGGGATTAATTAAATTTACGACAGTATTAAAATTATAATTCTTCTATTTCTACACGCCTTTCTCATTGTAAGATTAGATTTTTACTCTCACGTTTATAACTGCATTAAGCTTCCCTACAGCAAATACTAATGCATACGATAATGGGGAGTATTCAGAAAACTGGAAACTGTAGCAAGACGTATTACAAAGGGTGTGACGAAAATTCCGGTTTCTAAAACGACTCAGCACATCAACTTCACATTTTCTACTCAGCAATTTACTTAAACCGATATTTACCAACATTTATACTTATCGATAATGTACAGAATATTCATGCCATTTGGAGAAAGAAACAGTAAAGACACTCCTCCAATCATTGCATTCCCTTTGCGTGAAAAGACAACTGAAAGCATTTTTGGCATAAAACCAAATTTAATCTGATCCCAGAAAGGAATAGAGGATATGACAAACTAATCTACTGTACATTATACAGTATGAAACAAATGACTTTTTTTGTTTAATTCAATGTAATTTCCGTGTGAAAAAGCAGAAAACAAGTTGAAAATTGCACGATGACACTGCACAGCGTGTATGTTCAACATTTTATTTGTATAGAACAAAAATGTATTCTATACCTTTAATGCATTTGTAAAATAAAATTTTGGATTGAAATTTTATCTTTAAAAACAAGTGTTATTAAAATCAATAATTAATTTGAAAAAATAACAACTGCAGTATTGAAATAATGAAAACCATTCATGAACTATAATTTTAAATTTATCTATGCCTAGTCTAGAAGATAATTTTGTAAAAAAACTATAACATGAATGTTTTTAAACCCTTTTGATGTTTTTCACAATTATCTCTTATAACTTTTAGAGTCCCAGATATCCTCTTAAAATATCCACAAATTAGAATACAATGCGCATTGACCTCCAGTTAAAAAATAGTACTCAATCGCCAACATTTTATTTATTAAGAACTAGCAGTGCCCGGCCATGCGTTGCTGTGGCTTAGTCAAATTCCTCTATGATACCTCCTGCCCCCCCTTCGTCCCATATTATCTCTTCCAAGTAGCTATTTCAGTTTCCGCCCCCTTTCCCCGGTATCATCCCTTCCAAGTCCCTATTTTAGGCCCCCCTTCCCCCGGTATCATCTCTTCCAAGTTCCCAAGTCCCTA
>JAQGBX010008074.1:0-10842 GCA_034698745.1 Megaphyllum sjaelandicum
ACAGACTTATGCCTCACCTTGTAACCTACACCTGGTGCACTTGGGTGTACACTTTTTGGGTGAGTCGAATTCGCCATTATTTTATGTAAACGTATCGCACCCTTCCTTCACAAGTGGAACAACTCAAAAATTGTCAAGTTTCGGTTTAAAACTGTATGAACGGCTTAAAAACCATTAAGCGGTGTAAAACTGTCAAACGAAATGAGCTCAATATTAATAAAAAACGACATCTGAGGTTACCATAGTTTCGGCTAAATTGCATGTATATATTAAATGTCACTTTATTCTCAAATAAACCTTATTCACTTTTTTTCTAAAAATGAAAAATATTGAGTTGTGTCACTTTTCAAGAGGGGTGGGAAATGCTACACAACTCTTTCTCGTTCTGATTTTAAAACTCTATACTACCATATAGGCCTACGAACTCGAAGAAGCTCATTTTGGCAGAAACTCATGTTTCCACGTGTACCGAGGTCATTTATCATGCAAAATGTGGCCCGTGAGTCTCGTACTTGAAAATAAAAATCTTTTGAATGGGTGTAATTTCAAGCAGTTGTTTGAAATTGCGGTAAACCTCCGTTAAAAAGGGCCCATGATACGCGTCAAAACTCACATTCGCGCTCTTTTCGTAGTATACAGCAGGAATTGCTCCTATGACGTCATATGCCGACGTCATTTTCAATCCCGGCATATGCAGTACATGTCAAGTACATGCCGGAGTTGTATATGTTTAAAAATTGCTCAATGAAAACGCGAATCTCGTTGTTGTCCGCATTAACACCACTAATAAAACTAAGGATAAAAATAAATTCAAAATGTTAAGATGAATAAGCCGACCCACAAAAAAATTGCTATAATGCAACTGGGACACATTTGAAAAATTATTTTGGGTTTCATTTTCAACTTAACAATTATTATTCAAAAATTGGACGTATATATAAAGCTTCGTAAAGCATCATCTTTTTAATGTCAATTCCAACTGAAAAAGACTAGTCCTAAAATTGTTATATTTTGACAGAGGATTAATTACTTCAAAACGGGGCATTAAATTTCATTTCAAACACCTATTGTTTTCATGTTTTGATTTTAAAATCTTATCATCAATCTTATCATCTGCTTTAACCTGGTTATAATCCACGTCCAATATACATGAATATAAATAAAGCTGTATACGCAAAGTCACACTACAGTCGGGTAAATATTTTCAACGTACAATGTACATGTACAGTGTATATTTTCCGACCACAACTATATTGTCCGAATCCCAAAGGGAATTAGGCGTATATGGCCTTTATATTTTCCAGTTTCCAGCCAAAATCGTAAAATGTGCCTTCGGTCAACTGCTATAGGGATCGTCCGCCAGCACTCAGTGTTGCGTTTAGCGTTTGTCATTGATTTTTTATCGATATCAGATTCGCCTCTTTTATATCTTGTATATAAATGCCGTTAACTGCTAAGAGGCCATTACTTTATATATGGATTTTACTGAAAAACTGCCAGTCCCTCTGTCTTGTCAGCAATACGGGTTCTCGCTGGCCATGGAGATAAACGCTGACACTATAAAAGTGCTCGCCAAAGCGGAACTTCCCTCGCAGTTATTAAAAATTATTGAAATGTGACATATGAAACGTCGGAATATAATCGGATGAAATTTTTATTATTAGCAGAGAAAGTAAATGTCGCCGAAATCTGCAACGTTCGTCTATTTATACATTATCAACGAATTGCAAACAAATTTGCAAAAACATATCTACAGTAAAACCTGTTAAGAGTGACCACCAAAAAAACCATTCTATGTTGGTCACTGTACACAGGTGGTCACTATACAAAGAATGCCTGAATTAAATTAAAATAATGAACATGTACTCTGCACTTAAACATGTAGATGGTAATATATGTAGTAAAAATCCAAAAAAACCAAAAAAGTACAGAATCATCATCCATGGGTGACTTCTGGTCACTTTATAAGGTACACTAACAATGTAAAAATTGCAAAAAAGACAACACACACTGGTCATTGTACACAATACACAGGTGGTCACTATACGGAGAATTTTTATTAAGGAAATGTACAATAGAAAAACCGAAACACTAAAAAGTAATCAACATAAAAAGGTGGTCACTTTTCCAGGTCTTACTGTAGTTGACTTTTCCTACACTACTAACGTGCACGGATGTTTCTCAGCAAAGTGTAACATTTAACGGTAGCAAGGATTATACACCATAAAAAGTTAAAAAAAATCTAGTGACGGTGGATTCTGTGGACAGAGGCCTTGCATCAATAAAACTATACAGTACAGCGAATAAATTGTAAAACTTGCATGTCACTTTACCTTTATCAGCGGGTTCTGACAAATTAATTTTCTTCTTGGTATCACATGGAATGCGATGAGCACGCAAAAAGTGCAATGATTGAAGTTGTGCCAAGTACCTCGCTTTAGCTCGTTCTTCTGGAGTGAGTTCCTTCAGTGGACGACCAGGATTATTTGTGGGAAGAAAATGCTGCAAAAATTAATATACAGCATTTTAATTTCTATGATGTTTGATTGTTATCGAAATTGAGGAAATAGAGTATAGATCTTACTTTAGTCGAGGGTTCAAACGTAAAGCCATAGTTCTGGTAAAATAGCAAATGACTTCGTATTAGAGTACTTATGCGTGGTGATAAGTTGTCTGAGTACATGCTCCAGTTTTAAAAATTAAGTACATATGTATTAAAAATCTTAAAAATAAATTCGGCAAATAAGGGCAAAGGGTATAGGGTATAGGGTCAAGTGAACACTCGTCTTGAGAAAAAAAAAAACTACAGTAAAACCTGGAAAAGTAACCACCTTTAAATGGTGACATTATGTCTATTGTGTACAATGACCAGTGTGTGTTGTCTTTTTTGCAATTTTTACATTGCCAATGTACCTTAAAAAGTGACCAGATAACAAATGTGTCGCGTTATATCTTGCTTTAACCCTGGGACATGACGATTCTGCACTTTTTTGGTTTTGTGGTTTTTTACTACGTGTATTACAGTCTACATGTACAAGTGCGGTATACATGTTCATAATTTTAATTTAATTCAGGCATTCTTTGTATAGTGACTACCTGTGTACATGGACCAACTTAGCATTTTTTTGGGGGTCACTCTTAACAGGTTTTACTGTATATGGCTTAGGACCTTCTTGGTTCATTCTGAACATCTGCTGAGAACTTACTTAATCTGCACCGATAATCGCAATGTTACAGAATTCATAAGATAATCACAAAATAAGAAATTTTCACAATGCATGATTATCTATGACATCGCTTGTTTGTGTTTTGAATACTTTTAACAATGCTTCTATTTCGCAATGATGTTTGTCACACGGACGGAAGTCGTCATGTTGGAATTTCAAAGATAATCGGCAATAATATTGCGTTTTATAACATACAAAACAGGTTATCTAGCTAATGGTTCGTTCGTCTTATACTGTATGCCCTGTTTATTTTCGGCTTATTCATTTTATTGTTCTGTGACTAAGAATTATTTTGTGTGGGCGCAGACCCGGATGATGAAACTCTATTTTGTTTTAGTTTGTAAATACAGTTATTGTAGTTGTTCTGATCTTTGCATGACGGCACTGACACCGAAAATGGTAGCCTAAACTGTTGCAATGATAATGTCGCAAATATCTTCCGTTTCCAAGTTGTTGAGTTGCTACATACTGTTTACAGTTATGTTGAAACTGTTCCTGGTCAGCAGTGGGGTAATGCAATGCCTTCTTTGAAACATGTTTTAAAAAGTATTGCAAAAAAATACGGTTTAATGTCTGCTTCAAGGGCGTTGAAATGCATTCTTCTTGAACTAATTTGAGAAACAACACTAGATAAAATGTATTCTCTATTGATTTTACTGGTGTTGAAAATTTACAAGTGGTTCTTCCCCCATATTTGTTTGGACTTCTGCTGCTGATCCATGTTGATCAGTACAGCTGTAGTGACAACTGCAAAGTTTAGCAAAATATCGAACTCTCGCTTCAGAAGTGACACAACTCAACATTTGTCAGATTTATAAAAAAAAAGTTTCAATCCATTGTAATGCATGGTGAAATAGTGACAGTATTCAAATGCATGGTAAAATAAAGTGACAGTGTTGGAATGCATGGTGATATAAAGTGACAGTCTTGGAATGCATGGTGAAATAGTGACTGTACTGGAATGCATGGTGAAATAAAGTGACTGTATTGGAGTGCATGATAAAATAAAGTGACAGTATTGGAATGCATGGTAAAATAAAGTGACAGTATTGGAATGCATGGTAAAATAAAGTGACAGTATTGGAATGTATGGTAAAATAAAGTGACAGTATTGGAATGCATGGTAAAATAGTGACAGTACTAGTAGCCAGTGCCTTTCCGGTCATGTCCTCCTCCTTGTTTAGGTTTAATAAGTTCTTCCCCTGCCACGTACAGAATAGTATTTCGCAATTGTTGCCGGTCCCAAGCCCGGGTAATTGGAGAGTGTTGCGGTTATGTGCTGCCTGTTACAAAACCGACAACACGATTGAATCCTGCTAGTGTCGGGGCCCATGGTGGAGGATGATGATAAATTAATAATAGTCGTTTATCCAAACTATGGCAAGCTAAGATGTGTCGTTCATACAATGATGTACTGAATATACAGCTCATTTCGATTGATGGTGAATTTGAATTTGAAAATGTCAATAAAAAATTGACAAATATTGAGTTGTGTCACCTTTGAAGCACACTTTTTTTGCTGACCGTTAAGTAGCGGCAGGATGTCGCATTGCAGAGAATGCAGACCCTACATCCGGTGCATGATCACCCCGGAACTTCTGCTGCATCATGCTCGCTGATTCAAGGTGACACGTGATCTGGTAAAGGTCGGCGTACCTTATGACAGTCATCATTGCATTCCGGTCAACCGTTCAGGTGTGGCGGATGCAACCAACGGAAAAAAAGGGATCATAAAAGAATAAGAATCCTGCTTGTCGAAAAGAGCAATAATATGTTTGACATTTTGTTGATGCATTGTTTCAGATTCCTGAGGAACGGGCGTTTCCGGAACAAAGAATGTGGATTATTTAATTTCGAATTTATGCTAAAGTTGCTGTGGTTTTTTTTTTCTCTTGCAGGACGACTGTGAGGTGGAGCTCGACCTGGATGAATTCCTGGATATCGAAGGCGGGGACATTGGCAAGAGAAATTGGCTGCAGGTAGTTGCACGGTCTCTTCAGTTCACCACAAAAGTGCACCAAGCTCCCAACACACCTTCATCAAGGTTTATGTGTGGGCAGACAGCTTTTGTGGTCAATCGAAGACCACAATGGTAGATTCTGATACGTTTGTGATGGTCTCTGATGAGTGAAAGTTGAAATGTACCGCGCTGGATAACTGGGCAACTTGCATTGTGGAGGAAAAGTGCCACCGCAAAGATATTATCTCGAAATTTATCAAAATAGAGCAGGTTTACACAAAACCGAGTTCCCCCCAGACCTGGAAAACCTGGAAAAGTTAGAAAATAATAACAAATTTTGAAAAAAGTCAGGGAAGAATGTCTTATTTTGAAAAAGTCAGGAAAAATCAACATATTAATGTTGTCACAATCCAAAATTAATGTTTTCACGTGGTTAGCGCTCTCAGGGCTCATTTGCAAAATTTTGAAAATGTTCCCAGCACAAATTTGCAAACTTTTCAACCTATTCCGAGGATAAATTTGCAAATTTGTGAATAATTTCCGAGGACAAATTTGCCAAATTTTCGTATTTTAAATTTGCAAGATTTCCAACCTTTCCAGCACAAATTCTTAACGGTTTTCGAGTAAAGATTTATAAAATTTTCAAAAATTTCAGAGAAGAAATGTGCAAAATTGTCAATTATTTCCGAGGACAAACGTGCCAAATTTTCGTATTATAAATTTGCAATATTTCTAACCTTTCCAGCACAAATTTCCTATTATTTTCGAGTACAGATTTGTAAAATTTTCAACGATTTCCGAGGAGAAATTTTCGAAATTTTTCACAGGTTCCCAAGACAAATTTTCAAAATTCTGAAAAGTTCCGAGTACAAATTTTCAACATTTTCAAAATTTGTTCATGCAAATGTTTAAAAATATTCTAAAAAATGTTTGGTAAATTTTTCAAAATATTGAATATTGTCCTGTGTCGATTTTGCAAAATTATGGATGACATTGGCGTATGTCAATTTTGACATTGTTATAGGTCAGGAAAATTCGTTTAATAACCTTGAAAAGTCAGGGACGATGAACATGAAATTTCTAGGGAAACCCTGCAAAAACATGCCATAGTTTTCAGGAGAACACGTTTCATTGAAAAACCTATTTTACAAAGAGATTTCATTTTATTTCCATTAAAAACATCTTGTTAGTTCTTATTTCTCTTTTGGATAGGCAAGTTTAGATAATTCCCTTACGGTGAGAATGATTCTTTAGGAGAAAATTTAAAGAAAACTTGCACATTTTACTCACATTTTTATTTTGGTGAGTGGCGCTTTCATAAAACAAATCTGCAGAATCTCTTTAATTAGAAATGTTAAGCAATGACACCATCTTTTCACCTCCTTATCCAGGACTCTTCACTTGCCCAAGAAATTATCCTAAGTGACTTTTGCTTCATCACTGACCATGAACATCCGATCTCAATTTGTAATGCCTATTTTTTGCATTCTAGGAGAAATTAGTCAATGCCAAACGTTCACCGGAGGAAGTCAGAGTAAGTCTTTTGCAAGCAGCATTTGTTTTGGCCTCTTACATGTGCCCAAAATTAACCCAGGATCTTTTCTTGCTTGCAGAAATTTATCGAAGAACTGATGAAGCGTGCAAAGACGTTGTGAGCGATGGTTTTGGTAGTTCAAATTCTTTAACGACGGTGGTAGCTGAAGACATGAGAGAAGAATGGAGGCGAGGAACCAACTCTTGAGACAGCAGCGCTGCCCACCTGCCTGGCGGCTCACCCCACGCACTTTTTTTTTCACAAACTATTCCAAGGAACCGCAGCGTTCGGGATGTGCCCGCGCATCACCTCAACGTTAAACCGGAGCGTACCCTCGGGTAGCTGGCAGAAAGGCTGCTCAAACTTCCCCTGCGCCTCCTGACCACCCTGCAGACTTGTTCAGGTCTATTCACTACTGACACCGTCTTTCAATGACGACGCAAAAATGGCGGTAAGCCCGGAGTCCTGATTGGAAGGAACAATAGTTGATGACATCGCAATGGGCTTCAGAATGTTTTTTCTTGAGTGTTTGACTCCAAATTGCTGATTTGTTGAGAAACTTGGTTGCGATTCACCATTCACCAGTGTCAACACCTCTTCACCACCATCTTCATGGTACTATTGATTGAAAGGCAACTTGAGCCAAAGGAAGCATTTACTGGCATTTGCATAGGCCAACATGTGTATCTTAAAAGATAAATATATGCACAAGTACCCCCAGACCTAGAAAAGTCAGGAAACTTGAAAATGTCTAGAAAAGTCAGGGAAGAATGACTTATGTTAAAAAAAGTCAGGGATATTCAACGTATTTTTATTGTCACAATCCTAAATTAATGCTTCTACATGGTTATCTCGGGGCCCATTTGCAAACTTGTTAAAATTGTCCTGGTACAAATTTGAAATATTTTCAACAGTTTCTGAGAGCAAATTTGCTAAAATGTTCAGTTTCCAAGCCCAACTTTGCAAAATTTTGAAACTTTTCTTAATACAAATTTGCAAGATTTCCAAGCACATAATAATATGCAAATTTTCAATGGTTTTCGTTTATAGATTTGTAAAATGTTCAACAGTTTCTGAGGACAAACTTTTTTGAAAAATATTCCAAGTTTTCGTAATACAAATTTCCATGATTTCCAATGTTTTCCAGCACAAATTTTCAAACTTTTCAGAGTACAAATTAGCAAAATTTCCATGCTTTTCAGAGTAAAAATTGTTAACATTTTCCGAATTCCAAATTTGTAAACTTTAAAAAAAAAATATATTAAATTTGTAAAATTGCCATTGGTTAATTTTGTAAATTATTGAATGTTGTTCTGTGTAGATTTTGCAAAATCATGGATATCATTGGCTTGGCTTGATTTGGTTAAGGAAATTTGTTTTTAAAACCTGGAAAAGTCAGGGAAATTTCTGGGGGAACATTGCATACAGTTATACTTTTAAAAATGATTTTTAAAAAATATTTAATAAAAATAGGTCTACCTACATTAGGTTAACGAAAGGTTCGCGTAAACTTACAAATATTTGATTCAGAATGCCCTTAAATCTTACTCGCAAGTTTCATCTTTGACAGGAACAGCTGAGAGCCTGCACTATGAATATAAATATGGTTTTAATAACCCCAACATTTAATGGGAGTAATAGTTGCACACGCAAGCTTTAATATATGAAATCCGATCATAATGCTATGCTGATCCTTGATATATCAACACAATTTTCCATTAACATTTGATTAATAACCTTGGCGAGGAGTTAGGGTAATGAAAATATGCTGTATTTCAGATGAGCTAATGTCAGATCATCTGCATTAAATTGATCTGGCCAAATGTTCTGCAAGAAATCATGGAATCTATAAAAAAAAATGAAACTGCAAATATTCCGAGTTTCTTTCCTCTGGCAATTTTTATCATACCATAATTGAAGTAATTAAACTTTGGATGGAAATATCTAACCAGGAAGAACTGATTAGGAAATTATGAAAGTGTCGACCGTGAATGCCGATATCATACTCTTGTTAACATTTTTCTTGATATGTTCAAGTTTGATTAAGTGCAAATTAGATTATAATGTCATCATGATTTTTAAATTTGTGGTGAGAAGACTATCACTTTGAAACTTCACTATGGTGAATCACAATCATTTTAACATAAAAATCTTGTTGTTATGTGGCACATCTTCAAATGTTTATTGGACTGGAATAGCTTTAGTTGCATGACTGTCGTAGCATCATTGAGCTTTTCTTTTGTTCTCTCCTAGATGAGAGTACCCCCAATGAGGTCTTGTAGATCCAAGAAGAACCTACGTGACCTACGAGACCTACGTGAACATGACCGTAGTATCCATTATCATGTTTATCAGCAATTAAAATAATACCTGCAATGATAAATTTTCCCAACTAACTTTAATACGAAGGGTGTTATTTTTAAAAAAAATCGGTTGTATGGATTTTAATGAAATATGTTGGAAAAATTCTTTCATCGTATGTGGTTATTTAGAAATTCTACCTGTTATATCTTTTTAAAATAGGAGTTCTGGGTTTCTAAACAAAATAATTCTTCCAAAACTATGCAAACCGCAATTGGACTATTCCAAAACAAAATCACGAAATAGTACGGTGTTGCTATCAGTTTGAGAGCAGTTTTTGGGCAAATCTGACATCGGTGAACCAGCCACATTGTGTGATTCGTTGGCAACAAACAGAAGTTTAGATAATCCAGCTGGGCTGTAGAATGATTGGTTTGTTTTTATTAAATGTTGATATATTTACAGGGTAGCTTGCGATTCCTTGGGCAGGGAGGTTCCCTGGAAAAACAGCAGGCACTCTCGGAACATCTTTTTCGCATTAGACATATAGAAACCCCTGGACTTTACATGAACTCTGCTGGGTCTCTACCATGCTTTGTAAAAAAACATTGCCTTTCGTGACCTGCCTGTGCCACATGTGCTGATAAATTATTTGTTCCTGCAAATCCCCGGGTTGGATAATTGGTCTCGTAACTTTTTGGGAGATTTGAAACAAAAAAATTGATGTTGTCAAGGTGTTGCTTGAGTGAGAGTATCCCCGTAGAAGCGCCTTTCTGGTCGCCGGAGCTTTTAAATTTCGAGTTTTTAGGGTGCTTAAACGGTTATCGTATTGGTTATAATGTACTGCAATACACCGGGACGTGTTTTGTACTTGTGTATGCGCGTACGGTGGGGATGTCTGCCTGTTTTTTTACACTTCCTAGGCAGATTAAGTAGTCTTATTGTAGACGAATGTATCCGTTCGTACAGAAAATCCAAGAAATTGAGACAAAAAAAATGAAATAAAATCAGTGTTTATTTAACCGTGATGTTTTTATTTTTGTAGCGAGGTATGATCCAGAATTGAAGCGCAAAATCCAGTGAATTTGTGTGCAAAATTCGGTTTTCTGTTTCAGACTTACATGTACAGTAATGGGCCATATTTCATGTAGGTAAAATGTGTGCAATCAGCATGCCTAGGCGCCAACATCATTTTGCTACACACCCTGGCAGACTCGTGCGACTTCAGAAATATGAAGGACGAACTGATCCGGGATATAATCATCTGCGGACTGCGTGATCGACGCCTACACTAGAACTTACAACTCCAGGAAGAAACTACGCTTGATAAAATTGCTATAATAGACACTAGGAAGAATAAGCCGAACGAGTTCTGGAAGGGCAAGGCCAGGAGCAAAGTGGTAAACAAAATGATTTAGAGGCAAATATCCGTAACTAACTCGTTCCATTTTAATATCTAAAACCGACGTTGTTTTCCGAGGCTTCCTAAAACTTATATAATTGACGATTTATTTGTAAAGTTCCATATTTATGTTTTTGGTTTTTTCAAATCTGTACTGCTAAAAACTGGAGAAAATGTGAAGAAAGGTTGTTTCCAACTACTATATGAGACTATGAGCCGTCATCAGCAATCGTGGGTGCCACGTCTGTTAGTGCAATTATAGACGTGCAGTGTTATTTATAATGCTTGAAAAATTAAAATGTTTCGCATTACAACAATACGAGGTTTAGCACAACCTTACATTTGTTAGGTTTTCATAACCTATTAAGTTTTTGTACGTTTAGAAACTGTAGTTATATTTTGAAGAAGATGATAAATA
>JAQGBX010008075.1:0-10842 GCA_034698745.1 Megaphyllum sjaelandicum
TCTTCTCTTCGAACAGAGGGGGGGGGGGTAGTTTTAGATTGCTGAGAGTGGAGGTGATACAGGTGTCCCAGGAGTAACGGCCTGTGATTTGCCGGGCAGCTTGATGCTGTGGATGTTCCAATAAGTCCTGAAGGATTTTGGTATGCGGGTCCCCAGCAGCACTGGCGTATTCAAGTATAGGCCATCAAGCGGCAGGAGGAACAGGCTTTTTTAGTACATGATTGGTGTAACCCTGAAATCCAGAGGCCCTGGCTTATATGGGGTTGCCACGACCAACGGTCAACCGTGATTCAAGGTACTGTGTAGATCTCGTTTGATTTCTGCACGTTAAAGATCCATCTTATGAGTGGAAGTCTGTCTCATAGGCAAAATTCCCAGGTAGATGACGCTGGCACACCCCTGGACATTCGTGTTTAGCCCTCGTGTAGCAGAAAGTGCTAAAGTTAAAAATCAAAAACCAACCAATCTCGAAATAACTCGACGTCTTATCCCTTCTTTGTTTTTTTTTTCAGCCATCGTCTATCTTCTGAAGCTGTGGAAAGCGTCAAAGATGTCGTACCCGACGAGAGTCCAAAGCAGCAGATTGAAGAAATGAAAGATGATGATGATGTAAAGGATGAGGATAAGCAGACCTCCACCAAGAAGTCATTGCGTTCAGAATCTCCTCCCAGAGCGAGGCGTAGGCGAAGAAGTAGCTCCACCGAGAGCAGTTCTAATGAGAGTTCCTCGAGCTCTAGGTCCAGGCCTAGGTGAGTTTGTCCTTTGAGGAATTTTGATTTCTAAAGTACTACAGAATTATTTGTACTATTAACAAAACCTAGTCATCGATCCATGCGATCAGTTACGCTTTAAACTTTGCTTTTCTAAAATGCGATTTATATAAGTAAAGTTGTCTTTTTAGCCAAATTTTATATTTTTCCGTAAACATATTAGTCGTTATAAAATGTGAAAAAAATTCCGTTTTTGTAGCCTAACCAGAATCTATGAGGTGACCTTTAATACTAATTTTCAATTTTTTTCTCTAGATATCGTAGTGAATCCAGTAGCAGCCGAAGTAAGAGCCGCAGTCCTAGCACTTCTCGCTATGCCGTGAAGGGCAAGCCGGTAACGAAAACATATTTCTTGCTAAACGTAACTACAGTAAAACCTGTTAAAAGTGACCACCAAAAAAATGCTAAGTAGGTCACTATATAAAGAATGCCTGAATTAAATTAAAATAATGGTCATGTACACTTTACTTATAAATGTAGACTGTAATACATGTAGTTTAAAAAACCAAAAAAGTACAGAATTATCATGTTCATGTGCATTACATACAGTATATTTATTGCCTTATTATACATATGGTGTTTTTTTTTTTTGTTTTTTTTTTAAAGAAAAATTATCAAGTTTTCCTTGTTTTAAATGCTTCTTGCTTCTTACAATCATGTTTTTGGTGATTTTTTATGATCTGAATCACATCATGGTGGTTATTTGAGAACCACTAGGGTTAAAGCAGAATGAAAGATGGCCCATCTGTTATCTGGTCACTTTTTAAGGGACATTGACAATGTAAAAATTACAAAAAAGACAACACACACTGGTCACTGTACAGGGAATTTTTATAAAGGAAATGTACACTTAAAAAATCAAAACACTAAAAAGTGGTCACCATAAACAGGTGTTCATTTTTCCATGTTTTACTGTATTCATCCCAAACAAAATATTATAATTTATTGGTTTCTTAATTTAGCTGGTATCTCAATCTGAGGAATCCATGGAGACCAATGAGGATTCTGTTAGCCGACCATTCCCCAAGTACGTTATTCTGTCTTTAATTTTATTTTATTTTTTAAAAAATTAAGTTTTAAATTTAGTTTTGATAAAAAAATGTATCAACTTATTGTATCAGGGAAGTCATTGGCATGGACACTGAAGGCGAAGATAAAACTGCCGATATCGAGGATTCTTCGTCAGCTGCTGATGCTTCGCAGATAGTAGAAATGCCCAAGGATGCTAAGGTAAGTGATTGGGCTTTTTAAGGCGGTTGAATTCCGGTTTGGAAGGGCCTTGTATAAATGCAGCTTTCAAGAAGGGGTGCAGTGATAATTTTGAGATTGAAAGGCGGATACATTTTTTCTAAAAACTTGTACCCGTCTATCACTGCGAGAGAGAAAGAGTGTGGTTGTATTGCTATCGTCTACAAATAGAAGGAGAAAGGGGAGGGGAAGTACAGACGCCCAAATGTGAGCTTACGAGATTACGGATAGAGGATTCACCTTTGCTCGGATATTCTGAAAAATCGTTGGCCCAGACTCGAGAGTGCAGCAGGAAGTGCGATTGCAGCATCACGTTTGATAGCCTGATAACTGACCAGTTGAGGACCACCGTGCAATGACCGTGCTCATATTGTGCGCTGCTAAATGGAATGCAGATGCAGGAGTTTGTTAAAATTGGATTCCGCACTGCGAACCTTCAATATTAACTCGTTGAGTGCAACACGAACTGCCTTACTATTAACTGGATGAGGGCAATTCTGCGAGACTCCTCGTTGTGACGTGTTGACCATTGGTTTCCATTTTCCATTACGAATGAACGTTTTGGATTCGACTACGCTTCAACTAAGGATTCAACTTAAAAAAAATCTGTTTTGTTATGCACCGCTTTTCTTTTGTGCCACGTTTGCGCGGCTACGATCATTCACCGCAAAATGACTTGAAAATACCGGCTTCGAGGACCAAACACGTGTTTTTATTCAGTGTCATTCCAACAAATAGATGACCATTTCGGACATTATCAAACAGAAGGCTGTGGAATTCTGCAATATGTGCTACCAAATATGTTTAAGTAAGATCGCTACAATAGTACCAGTTTTCTCGTGAACTTGCTAAAGACTTGAGAAATTGAGAAATATCCTTATTTCGAGTAACTTGTCTAGAAGTCACTCGATTTGGCGAATCATCCAAAGATTGGACTTTCAATGAACTCCATAAGAACTTTTGTGCCAAAAACCAAATCCTCAGTTACTTCATTCAGCCTCGTCTTGCTAGCTGAAAACTACGCGTGAATATCATCCATTCTGCTAATGTGATGTATACGTTTCCTCGATTATTCTTACCTTCTGAACCTTGACCGAAGTTCTACTGAAGTTACCGCTTTTACGCAATCTACAGTGACATTCCTTCTCGGTGCTGCCTCATTACTTTAACAGCAATTAAGCTGATGCTGCAGTTACTCTTTGATCGCGTTGCTCGTGTTAAAAAGTGCTACCGCTACTGAACACATGCAATGTAAATTTGTGATTTTCAACTATTCGTTCACTCAATGAGTGAATAAGTCTTCATCAACACCGAAGAATTTGACTTTCAAATGCCAAGATAATCCCTGCAAAATCGCTGCGATGATTTACATCTGCGCGGTCACGATGCATCGCGAGAGCTTTCAACGAGGAACATTTCAACTATATCGATGCACTTTAACAAATTTTTACAACTGATCCGAAGTATCGTCGCACGTTTATGTTCGCGCCATGAAACTTTGCTGCAGAAAACCGATCATCAAAAGCCTAGCTTCTTTCGTCATCCAGCTGTCTTACGCTGACTGTTTCCGTTCGAAAAAAATAACGTTTTAACGTTGGGATGTTTGCCGTTGCTGCTGCTTGACCGTTGTGCGCCGAAATGACATTCTGACCTGGTCTCCTCGTGCCAAATGTTAGCACCGACAAACCGTCGGTCCGAGGATCTCTTGAGCTGACATCATTTCTGTTCTCTGGGTCGGTTGTGTGTTACGTACGGGGGAAGATGGCCTACTCCTCATCAATTCTTGTTCAAGGTTGGATTAGATGGCAAATGAATCCGTGGGGGGGACACTGGGGAGATCCGTGCGTGCAGTCAGGGTTAGCCATTTTAATTGGGCGCAAAGGAAGCTAACTTAAATCATTAAGGGTCATCTCAGAATATGATTTCCTATCAATTTTTAATGCTCCCTCACTCCCTCCGTACCAACGTACTTTCTTTAACTCTTTAATTTTGTACTCGTATATCAGTTATCCATTATTGAAAATTTAATTGGTTTTAAAAGTAATATGATGCATAGGTAATTAAGTGTATTGAAAATGCGAGACTCGGTGAATTTTTGAACCAATTTTTTAGTTCTCGCTCTAAATTTCGTGGAGCTATCGATATCGTCGCAAATAAAATCATATAGGCCTAATATTAACCATTTTAAACCGTCAAAGTGTAATTCACCGGGTCTCGCATTTTTAATAGTACTCTCACCAAACCGCTTAAGGAACAGAATGGATAATTAAGGGTAGTCCGGTTTCCCAATTCCCAAGACAGGTAAGTCCTGTACTGCTGCTGCGTATTACAACCGTATTTCAGTCTTGATATCCACGGTGTCATCTTCGAAATACAGTAGCTGCGTAGGCAAATTCACAAAATTGGGTGATGTTAGCGTTGATAATTTAAACTCCGATCAATATTAGACTGAAATATGTTTAATACGCAGTTGCGATATGGACCTTATGTTTTGATGCCGTTATTATTGATCGTTATTCTCGTATTAAGGTACCCATAATGCATGGTATTAATCTGGTTCTCAAAAGGCTCTTTTGCACACTGTTTGATTTTGTAATGTTTGGTAAAATGAAATTCCGTTTTTTATTGATTTATGGATATCAAAAATTAGCAAATATTCATTAGAAATACAGTGAAACCTGTACCACCAAAAAAAAAAAAAATGCAAAGAATGCCTGAATTAAATTAAAATAATGAACATCGACACTACCCTTATACATGAAGACTGTAATACACGTAGTAAAAAACCAAAAAAGTATAAAAATTATCATGTCCAAGGGTTAAAGCAAGATGTAATGTGATTCATCTGTTATCTGGTCACTTTTTAAGGTACATTCTCAATGTAAAAATTGCAAAAAAAGACAACACAAAGTGGTCACTATACAGAGAATTTTGATAAAGAAAATGTACACTAGAAAAAACATTACTTGTACACTAAAAAGTGGTCAACTTAAGCAGGTGGACACCATTCAAAGGTGGTCAGTTTTCCAGGTTTTACTATACATTGCAAAATTACTACCGTATTTTACGGACTATAAGGCGCTAGGGACTATAAGACGCACCTTAATTTTTAAGCAATTTTTTAAGAAAATATCATTCAAACATTTCGAGTATAAGACGCACCTGAATTTTGGAGGCAATTTTGTGATGAAAAAAGTGCGTCTTATAGTCCGTAAAATACGGTAACTGTTCTGCACTGAGCCTTTTTATTTATAGAATTTATGATAATATCGAGAAAACATAAGGCTCGACTATGCAATTAGTTTAAGTAAACAAATTTGTAATTTGAATGCTATGGTCCTTTTATTTTCAAGAGCATAAAGGTATGTTACGAGGTATATAACGAGGAATGTTATATCTGGTTTTTAATGTGAATTACGAGAAATGAAATGTTTTAATTTGTCAATCATAAAAATATAAATGAAGTCTAATTTCAGTTTGAAATTTTCCGTTTTTAAATGACATTATTAGTAAAATGCTCAGAAATATGTGCTTGACTTTTTGGACACGCCTAAACTTGCCAAGTTTCCAGATATAACTTGCCCCGGGTGTGACGGCCTTAAGAACTGTTGTTTCTTCTTCAAATTAGATGAATGAACTAGCTTTGAGGTTAGGAATTCTTTCTCAAGCCGTAGTATAGACAAGTCCTTGTGCTTTCATGAGTAAATCAAACTCTATCACATTTATAATTTTGCGTTAACTAGGAATAGGCAAATTTTTCTAATCCAAAATCATTTTGCACAAATGTGTGAAGCTATAATTTAATAGTTGATTAAAGGTTTTATCAGTCGACGGTTTTTCTCGCCGACGTTATTTAAAACTATTTTTAATCGCCGCATACATTGCTCTTAAGTTTGGTACAATTTATTATTGCCCCTTTTTCTAGTATCGTCCATCTGACACTTCTGTGTTGACCCGAGTGAACATCCCCCAGTCATTCTCACTATTAATTTCAAATTAAATTTTGTATAATTAGAGCGCTTCCTCATTTTACTTTGTGGTTGATTTTTGCAGGATGTTGTTGGTAAACTTCCAGAGAAAGAATTGCCTTCGAGGATTACTTCCAGAAAAATTAGTTTGTCGTGTAAGTACATTGTTTTGTTTTTTCCGGGAAACCAGCAGTTTGATAGATTATGAACTGCTGTAGTACGTGTTAAAGTACTTGAAAACACTTATAGGATAATTTATTCATAGTTGGCCAATTTAATTCTTATTTCTTTAATTCATACGTTGCTTTCGAAACCACAATCTTAGCTTCTAAAGTGAAGAAAGAAGATGCCGAAGGTAAAGAAAATGGTGTTGCTAAAGAAGAAAAACCGCAGCGCAAGCGCAGATGGGGCGGTAGCAGTGCCGTTGCGGCAGCAGTTGGAAAAAAACTGTCTTTATCAATTTCAACAGATTCTCTAAAGGTGGCGATTAACAAGAAAAGTTCGGGGAAAAACGATCCCTCCCTTCATTTCCATTACAGTGCACTAATACTACTTCTTTAGGGGCTGATACCTGACATGAAACCGTTATCAACAATAAACTCGGGTCTTCAAGAGCCGTTATCTGAACCGACCGTGGAAAAACCAGTAGCTAAGCAGAGCGAAAGCGTTCCAGTTGCTAAAGATGATCGTCCGATAACTCCGGTCACAACGCCCACGAGCGCTCCTGTCAACAAGAGGGATTTAATAATTTATCGCACCGTTACTCAGGTACTTGCACAATTATTCCGTTAGATAATGTTGGCGAAGTTAATGAATTTTTTACTATCGTTTTGCTCAGACTAATTAATCAGGGTTCCCCATTCCTGGAAAACCTGGAAAAGTCAGGGAAGAATGGTTTATTTTGAAAAAGTCAGGGAAATTCAACGCAGTCATGGCGCTTGACATTTTAATTTTCCACGTTTTTCATGTAGAAATTTTAAAAATTCTCTAGGTTTTCAGAGTACTATTTTCCACATTTGCGGAGCACTCATTTTTAACATTTTCCGATTTTTTATTTTCCATTTTTCCAAATGTTAATGCAATTTTTTTAAACTTTAAAAAAAAAAATTATATGTAACTTTTCAAAATTTTCGTTTTTGGAAAATATGTCAATTTTTAACGTTGTCATTGGTCAGGGAAATTTTGTAAAACCTGGAAAAGTCAGGGAAGTTGAAAATGAAATTTCTTGGGGGAACCTGTTCAATTTCTGACAATCGTTTTGCTCAGACTAATTAATATATCTTCAAGATTTTTTTTATTATTTTGAAATATTTAACAATTTTTCTTGTGAAACTAACAGTTTAGTTTTCACTTTCCATTTATAGGCGGGCAAAAAGTCAACATCCAGTGTGTCAAATTTATTTCTCTTAAAGATAAATTCTTTTTATTTGTGCTTTGACTCTTCGTTTCTATTTAAGTGAAACACAGGTGATGGGATATTGCTTCAATTTCGTTAACGCAATGGTTTATTCAGTTTCAGGTGTTTAATCCTTTTACTCTGTCTACACTAATTTCTTGTTTTTATACGTTAGGTTGTTAAAGATAACACCCAAACAAAATTCCCCGAAAGAGAGGCTTCAAAAGGCGAGTTATCATTGGATATTTTTCATGTTTTTATTTCCGAGAAAAGTTGCTCATTGAAACATTTTACTGAATTCTGCGTTATTTTGCAGGTAAAATTGTTGTTAAAAATTCCGCTCCTATCGGCTATAATGATGATGCAGGTGCTGTCCGAAGATCTCCTAGCCCACCGCGATACCCTCCTAGTTGTATTATTCACATTAGAAACCTAGTTCGCCCTTTTACTGATATTCTGTTAAAGGAGCTTTTATCGAGAACGGGAACGCTAGTTCAAGGAGGATTTTGGATGGATAAAATCAAGTCAAAATGTTACGCAACCGTAGGTGTTTTTTTTTTTTCTTCATGCCACGAGTGTTTTCAGAAACGTTTTTTTAAACATTTGGAAATTATGCTCTTTTTTCAGTTTGAAACTGAAGAACAGGCCGTAGCTACTCGTCATGCGCTTCATGGCGTTCAATGGCCTTATTCCAATCCAAAACGTCTGAGCGTTGATTTTGCGACTCAAGATGAGGTAAGATTACGAATCCTCTATGGAATGCCTGATCAAAACCTTCAACGTCTGTCCATCGCGTGTATTTAGTGAAGTCTTCGCTTCATTTCTCTGCAATTTAAATGAAGCGATGCAGTTTGCGAGATTTATCCGCATTAATTTATTTTTTCTCGATTTCAGTTGGAGTTCCATAGGGGACTGGTCGATAACCCCGATCTCAAAAGGGTGGTTCCAGTCGGCAGAAATGTCGAAGTGCCGGAAAAAGTTCAAAAATCTCCGCCCTCTACTCGGCGCAAGGAAATCACACCAGCTGTGACTGCTGCTGCGGCCCCAGCACCTGCTGGCCGACAGCGCAAAGATTCCCAGAGATCCGAACGGGACAAAGAAAGGGAGAAAAGGGAGCAGAAGCACGGAGCGAATCGCTCACAGCCGGATGGTAGGCCGGAAAGAGGAATTGGTGGGAGAGACAGGGAAGCTGAAAGAGTGAGAGGCAGAGAGAGAGGAGACGTTGCCGGACCACAACACCAGCCTCCGATACGGGAGTGGGACAGAGACAAGATCGGAGAAAAATCGCCGGGAGAAAGAGCCAGAGCCGCGAGAAACCGAGGAGGGCGGTCGCCATCGTCCAGGTCGCGGTCTAGGTCCAGACTCATGAGATCTCCTCAACCGGATGGATTTGGTCAAGCCCGGGATAGGAACAGGGATGCGACGATACGGGATCGTAGGGATAGGAAAGGTATACACGCTTTTTTGGTTTTTTACCGCATGTTTTTTGCCACGAGGGGGTTCGCTTTTACGAAACGTTTCTAACTTAATACCAATCCGGCATTTCCTAAATCACATTAGCAGATGTGAGGCGCAAGGATGAAGAGGAAGCTCCGGCCAAGCTGCTAGACGATTTATTCCATAAAACCAAGACCACGCCTTGCATTTACTGGCTGCCTTTGACCGGAGATCAAGCAAAGGTGAGAGAAGAGGAACGGAAACAGAGGCAGGTGGAACGGGAAAAGAGGCGACAGATGGAGCAGACCACCGATAGAGACAGAACGGCCGGTGCCAATGCGGAGCCGAACAGGAGAAATCGTGAAAGCGTAAGTTGAAAGTTTCACTAAGTGTACGCTATCATGACAAATCTAAGAATTCGTTATTGAAAATGGATTTTTGAATGATACAGGACAACGCAAGAATCCGGAAGAGATCGGAGAGTCCCGCGAGATCGCGCACACGCCGACGCTGAATCGCCTTTGTCAGCGCCGCGCCGTGTTTTGCTGTGTGAAAAAAAAGCTTGCTGATCGGATCCCTCATTTGCAAAGGATTTGGGTTTGAAGTTGCCACGAGTAAGTTGCGCAGACACCGTAACTCCCAAATGCTCCGCGCGTCTCTTCCAAGCAATTTCTGAGAAGTTCGTTCGATCAATCGCGAAAGGTTTTTTTCCCTTCCTCTTTTTGCTTTTATTGTAACATTTTAAGCGAGGAACAAATTTAAAATGAGCAGGTTTTTAAAATGCAGCACTATAATGGTAACGCGCCGAGGAAACTTGAACCGAAACTTGGTTTCCGTAACTAGCAACTGCGTTTCCAGCTACGGTAAACTCTGTTACCGTAATTGGAAACTCCCAATTCGAAAAGACAGGTAACCGAGGTCTGGAAAATCATTTTCTAGTTTCGGAAACCTGGTTCGAGTTGGCTTCCCCGGTGCGTCCGTACCTTAATGAATTGTAATTTCCAGCACGCGCAGTTTAGTTGTACAGGTTTGTGGCAGATTTGCCTCTTCCACCCATCCCTCGATTCCTCTCATTAATCACAATTTCATCGACTTTTGTGAACATTATGGCACGTTGACTTTCTATCGTCCTACGAGAATCCTTAGATATTAAAAAGATTTGCTTTTAAATTTTCTGACCAAGCTTTTGACATTCGGATACTTGCCGTTCTCGTTTCACATTCAAGTTGCCGGTTTTTTTAAAACGTGTAACAATTTAAACTAATGCAAAGATAGACGAAGGATGCCTCGGAAAAAAATACATTTACGCTAGAAATTTCTATCCGCGAGGGTATTTACTCAATTTTGAAGAATCGAGATGCGAAATAGTGTTGGCAGTTTTGGAAAAGTTTTTTAAAAGGAATTGTGCATTATTTGTTAAGTACGCTTAGCGATCTTAGTCATAAGGGGAACAAGGTTAGCTCGGGGCCCATTTTTCAAATAGAAATTTGCAACACTTTTCCACATTTTCGGAGTCCAAATTTGCAAAATTTTCCACGTTTTCAGAGTACAAATTTGCATAATTTTTCAGGTAGGTGACGCTGACACTTTCCCTAGTTGGCGTTGGTCTTTAGCCCTCGTGTGCAGAAATAGATCAATGTTAAAAAATCCACAAACCAACCAACATAAACATTACAAGAAAATTGCTTTATAAAGGGAGTTATTGCCACATTCTTTTCAGTTCCATTTTCGACTTTTCTGTGAACCTTTCAGTTTGAGAAATACCTAAAAAGGTCTCCACTTCAACAGCATAAATTAATCAGAATATAAAATCCAGGGATTAATATTCAATTCAATCGCATAATTAATGCAAAAATGCTGAAATATATACAGGGTGTTTATGAACTCATGCTATAAACTCAAACTGTTGTTAGAGTGAACTAAGGTAAACATTTTTCACCAAAGAACCTAGGCACCAAAAGTCACTATTAAAAAGTAACGAATGTTTTAATTTTGGAAATTTTTAACATGGGAGTAAACTGAG
>JAQGBX010008076.1:0-10839 GCA_034698745.1 Megaphyllum sjaelandicum
AGTAGGCCTACCAGTAGGGGCGTTATATAACACATGAATTGTGGGATTGAGGTACGTTGCATCATGGGTGAAACGGGAAAATTCCCGGAAATTTTACCCCTACATAGAATGGCATTGCCCTTATCCCCGGGTATAGTGGCATGCTGTTCTCCGTCTGCCTATAGTGGCATGCCGTTATTTGCGGGGGAATACGGTATAATGGCGGATGCACTGGAGTATGTTCCATTCAGCAGCAAAATGATGCACACTTCAGTGAATTGGGTGCATCCTACGTTCCGTATTCGACTAGTTACACCCCATGCACCGGATGTACACCGCCTACATGTTCGAGAGAGCTCGAGTAGGTGGTGCACCCAACATGGCGGATTATATTTCTCCAGCTTTTCTATAACGAAAGGAGAAAAGTTGGCTCGTTCGCCCTGGCAACATTTTGATATTTTTAAAGGTACATTTACAGTACCTTTTAATAATATCAAAACATTGCCAGTATAAACGAGTTGACCAGTTTTGAGTGTTTTTTCTAGATGCACATTTCTTTCATAAAAATTCGTTGTATAGCGACAACTTGTACGTTGTATACAGTGAACAGTAAGTGTTGTCTTTTTTGCAATTTTTACAATGCCCCAAATTTCTAACAAAATAATGATGTCACATTTTTTTTCGATCAGCGTTTAGTACACCACTAAAAAAAGCTTAAAACAAAAACTTAATGAGCTGAAACTATATATTCCCTGACTTTTCCCAAGTTTTACAAAAACTTCCCTAACCAATGACAATGTGTAAGGCCACCCAGCCCTCACTCACGCTCGGCGCCTTACTTTTGAAATTTGTGCCCTTCCCTTTACCTTTCACACGTAACACTCCACCTGTGACATCGGTCACTTTTTTTGCAGCGGCCACAGCCATTCGGAGGTCAAATGGGTTTGACCTTTTAAGAATTCCTGAACGAAAAGGCCACCAGGAATGCAGCCAGTCATTTTACCAAAAATTTTGATATATACAGAACTTAAAATTATTTACTAATATATTTATAAAGCTTACCGTGGATATTAAAACATTTTTCGCATAAGCAAGGTAGACAAGAAATTTTTTATTCAACTTTCCTGAAATTTATAGGTTTGAAAATTTTACATATTGTATACCCTGTATTTGTATTCTTAAAATGTTCATATTTTTGTGACTTTGTACTTGGAAAAGGCTCCGAATTTTAAAAATTTATACTATGAAAAGGTTGGGACTTTTACGAAACTGTTCTGAAAATTTACCAAACATTTTGGAAATTTCTCCTCGGATTCTGTTTAATTTGTGCTTGGAAAACGTGTAAAATTTATCACATTTATCCTCTAAAATTTTGGAAAATTTTGCAAGTAAAAAAAGCTTGCAAATCGACCCCGATTCAATCATTCTTTATTGATTTTTCCAAGATTTCTAGGCCTGTAGGAGCCGAGTAAAGTTTCAAATTGTACATGAATGAAATTGTGAAAAATTTAGGTTTCGAGGAAACAACTGTGGCGACCACGTGGCGACCCGAAAAACATTGCAGGTGCCTTTGTTCCATCCTCTGTGCGTCACCCGCAGGTGACGCTTCCCGGATCTACCGCGTCATAACGATACCCTTCAGGCCCGGGTATAACAGTCGACCTCTGACCTTTCCCCGGCTTGCTCGTCTTCGACCTCCGACCTAAACTTCAAAAATGGATTGACAATGATCCCAAAGCGCGTCAACCTTACAAATACAGCAGCTCCACCACTGACACTGGTATGTGGCGGAGTTAGAAAATTCGGTACGTATCCCCGACCTCGTGAACATGCTGTCCAGCATGCGCTGGTTCTGGTTTGGCACGACTTCGTTTCATCGGCCACGAGGCCTCAGTGTCATTCTTTTGCTATTTCAATCATCGCGATTTATATTAATCAGTTTTCATCTTTTGTAAATGCTGTAAATAAACGTGATATATTCTACGCAATTCTCCGCCTTCGTTCTGTCGCCAAAGACGCCAAATTGGTGACCTGGACGTGATTTTAACGACTTTGAACACGCGGCCCACGTGGGTTAACGGACTTACATTTTCGCATTTTTGGACAAGAACATGGCGGACAAACAGAAAACACGTGACTCCATGGACGTCACGCACGTTACCTTCCGCGCTCCCGCGTTCTGGAAAGCGACCCCGAAGATTTGGTTTACCATTATCGAAGCTATGTTCCGGAACTCCCGGATCACTACGGATGAAACAAAGTTTGGCAGCATGGTCGCAGCGTTGGACACGAACACCGCCGCGCAGTTAAGTGATATTCTGGAGGATCCGCCTGCAGCTGACAGATACGCGGCACTCAAGGACTGTATGATCCAGCAATTCTCCGTGCCGGTTTCGGCACATGGTGGAGGGACGCGCCTTTACCCTCTACATGGACCATTGGCTGCTGACCTTCGCGTTCTCCTAGCTTTCGGACCGCTCTTCGCCGCGCCAGCTGCGACACCTGGACTACTTGGGTCAGTTCACCACTGACATCAGGCAAGTCCAGGGCGAGAAGTACGTGGTCGCCAACGCCCTCCCACGCATCGCGGCCATCACCCGACCGGAACCTATCGACTTCACACGCATGGCGGAGGCCCAGGAGACCGACGAGGATCTCCAGGCCTTTCTTCGGGACCCTGCCTCCACATCGCTGGATATCCGTCCTTTGCCCGTGCCCGGAAGTAACCAATCCCTGTACTGCGATGTCTCGCTGCAGGTGAGATTTTATTTCAACAAGTAATAACTTGTTCTCCACCCTTGAATATAAGCTTAAAACGGTAGTCGCCACCGACGACATGCACAAAAGCCAACACCCACCCTAATAATTTACTCTTACTGTCCCAACATAGACCCCTAATGTGGAGCGACTAATCTCACCCTTAGAATGATTAAATACATAATAAACCATTATTCAAAACTATCGATAACTCATACGGTAAAGTTTCCACTCATCTGCAACCAATGTTTAGTCGCTTAAGTTAACTCCTAAAATGAACCGACCCATGAGAAAGGACGAAGCGCTTTTAAACCACCTACTGAAGACGAAAAGGTTACCAACAAAAAAGGGGTTAGCAGTTTGACCCTACCCTGCAGGAAACAACAAAGAAACAAACACCTTCAAAGAAGTCCTCTTGGTCCGGCACACGAGCACCCTTTTATTTTTTAAACTTACAACCCATATCTGTAAGATATGGTCGGCTCCCTGCGGTGGCATAATACCAATGCCCCTCTCACAAACCCCCAGGAAGTGCCGGTCTCAGCTCATTGTGTAATTGCGCACAATAGTCCTGCCTCAGAAACTGTTCTCTGTATCTAACCGAGACCGATCCATTCACGCTCGCCAACCCTCGAACTGCAAGCTAAATAACCCGGGATAGGGTGACCTATCCCCATGCCTGGCCCCTCAACAGGGTCCATTCATGGAGACCAGAAACCACGCACCCCCCCGGGTTAGGACTGCTGACGTGCTCAGAGCCATGTATCCTCTTCAGGACCCACGCCCTCAGCCAGAAAACACATGTCACCAGCCCTCATCTCTTATCGTAAAGGTCACCAGCGGCCTTCCTGTAAGACAGCCGCTTAAGAGAACATAAGGAGCGGACTCAAGTGTCTCCCAAGGAGATGCAATCCTACAGCTAAAACCCACACTTCCCAAAAAGGTTACTCCAACTCCCACCCGCTTGAGGCCGGCCTGCTCCGAAACTGGGAGAGAAAATTCCCTTCCCAGAGCTACGTAAACTTACCCATGGTGGTTCTGTGCCGGACCAAATGGCCAAACCATAAGGTTTATTAGTACACTGGGACCGTTGACCAGACCTGCTGGAAACTTCCACCTGCAGAGCAGCGACAATTCACAAAAAGATTAAAATTTGGCTTTTATTCCAGGGAACCTATTTCCGCGGAATTTAAATAAGTGTTTCATTAAGAACCACAGGTGAACCGTCCGTTCCGTTCCACGCACGTTTCGCGCTCAGGTATTCCGCAACCTTCACAGACTGTCATACCCTGGAGCCCGATCCACAACGAAGCTTATCACCGGCCGATTCGTGTGGCCCGTAGTCAAGGCGGACTGCGTCGCGTGGAAGCGCGGATGCACTTAGTGCCAGCGCTCAAAAGTCTCCCGGCACACCCGTGACGCTCCGGGTTCCTTCCCGCTGCCGGATCATCGCTTTGAGCACGTCTACATTGACATCGACGGCCCGCTCCCACCGTCAAGAGAATACACGTACGCCCTCACCTGCATGGACAGGTTCACCAGGTGGCCAGAGGTCTTCCCAATTGACAGCATGACGGCGGAGACAGTCGCCCGCGCCTTCGTCGAGGCGCATTCACAAACCTCGTGAACAAGCTGTCCAGCACGCGCTGGTTCTTGTTCAGCACGACTTCGTTTCATCGGCCACGAGGCCCCACCCCAATACATAAGGTTCTCAGATCAGTTAAGCATCGTGCTAAAATGTGTATTGGAGCTGATGGAAGACACTGAGCACCATTTTTAGAGCCTATGTAGGTCTCTTTATGCCAAAAGTAAAGTTGTTGTGACCAAAATAACTGTAGCTGTAGAATAAGCTGCCATCGCAGCACCTATACAACAGGATGAAATGGCCAGATCTGCTTTATGTGAGCTTGGAAACAAAAAACATTACATAAAAATTACAAAGTTGATGAACTTGGATGAAAGGGCTTTAGCCGCTATGATATTAAAATGTCGGAGACCTCCTACGCACAACTTCTACAAATTATAAGGCTGCTGCATAAGTTGTCCCAATATTTTTGATAAACATGCTTATTTTGCGCATTTACAAAAGTAAAATCATATTTTAATTCCATATGATCTAGCCTTCGCGGAATAAATGATGTGGACCCGGAAGGTAAGGATGAAGAAAAAAAAACTTAAACTCGCGAAAGCACTAAGGCTTGCCATGACAAGGGGCATTTTTGATGGTTTACTGCCTATTCTTCAAATCATCAATAAACATCCACCAAAGTTAGACGCCTTGTAATTCTGAAATTTTTTTAATTATTTGAATTTCCCGCATTTAGCATTTTTCTACACATATTCCGAGTAATTGAGTATATCTGCGGTAATTATTTCTGCGTTTAAATTGTTATGTTGCAATCATTTACAGCATATAAAAATAAGTGCTTGTAGACTTCGAAACACGATAGATACAATATACAGCATGAATAAAGTCTGTTCCCCCAAAAGGTTTCTTACCTCCACAAAAATAGACAGATTCATACCGTCCATATGCCGCGCTATGTCTGGGTGGGTCAAACCCACAACCGAAAGTTGGTTGGTTGGTTTGTGGATTTTTAACGTTAGCCTATTTCTGCACACGAGGGCTAAACACCAATGCCAGTAGATGTGTCAGCGTCTCCTACCTGGGAATTTTGCCTACTAGGAGAGACTTCCACCCCCACAAGAAAGATTTTTAACGTGCAGAGATCGAACGGGATCTACACGGGACCTTGGTGTAAACTCATCCGAAGAGCCACCACTTAAAGAATTTTTCACATCCTCAAACTTCTCACCGACCTCGAATGGGGAGCGAAGCCTGTTAGTTAGGATCGAGAGGCAAGCACGTAACCCACTCAACCATCGGCGCCGGCCAACAACAAAAAGAATATAAAAACGGCTGACTGCTGATGTTGCTCACATGATGGACCACATCGATTTCCGGCTTCGGCAGATACGCAGACTGCCCGATGCTTGTAGTAGATTCTGTTGAATTCTAACCAGTCTCCAATCACTAGTCTTACTTCACCCTACCAATTTCTAATTGACTATTCTGCTGTACTTATTTAAAGTTAAGGCCTAAAAACCCTTGAAATGGGTCTTGGGGCCAAATGGTTTGGACACCATTGCATTCCGCTCCCTATGGTTACTATATGTTGATGATGATGATGGTTTACTCCTTTGAGTTTGTTAGAATTGTGTCTGGAGGTGAAGCTTGAGAATTGAGAATTTGTCCCCGTAGAAAAGTTTGCAAATTTTTCCTCGAAAAAGCGTGTAGGAACTGATTAAAAATGGTGCAAATTGTGCTTAGAAACTGCTATTGAATTGTATTTAAAACAATTTTCTATTCCTCAGCTGCCGTAATGAATGAGGAAGCTGATGTTGACGCGGCATTGCTAAAAATAGAGGCTGCTGTTGCTGAGGTGCAACTAAGAGCGGGAGAATTGGTGACAGCTCAAAACTTTAAAATAGCAACAAAAGCAGAAAGAGAAGCAAGGAAAGTTCACAAAAAATGTTGTGCGATATTCACTATGAAAAAATAGGTTCAAAGTTTAATTTAAAACCGAGGCTGCGGTGAAGTCACCATTCTTAGTAAAGTAATGGGCATCAACATTCGTAACAGAAAAGTTCCCAAAGGTGGGGGAAAACTCGGTAGCGGCTATGGACACGTAAATTTTAATTTTAATTATCGTATTTTTTTATAACTGAAACTGAATTGTCATGTGTAATTTAATTTTCTTATTAACTTACCATTTAGCCTCATGAGCCTGGAGTCAAACCTGGTTGACTTTGTTTCGACTAGCAGTAGGCCAACTGAAAGCTTAGAGAAAAAAACAGCGTTTACGGCGAAAAATGAGATTTTTAAAATTGCAGCGCATCTAGGGTTTGCCAAAAAAATGAGATCACTCTACTAACTCGAATAGAAGAATTTCTTAATCATAATTCAGACGAGCTGGCCTCGTTTATGTTATCAAGGTGAGTCATCCAATTTTTTTTTCTGAAGTGTTACACAGCAAATTTGATTAGGCCAAAAAGTGTACACTTAGACTCTTAGTGTAAGTTTCCACACTCATTTTAATCGGTTGGGCAACATCCATACTACAGTGTAGTCAGTGCGCCCTAACCAGAGGTCAGAGGTGACCAAGTGACCAATGAGGCTTTGAATCCATCAGGCCACGTAAGCCTACCGAATTAATTTTAACAAAAATCTTTGATAATTACTGAGAATTATTTTCTACTATGATATTGATATTTATACAACTAAACTGCAAAATAAAACATTCTTCGCATAAGCAGGGTCGCCAAGAAACATCTTATTTAACTTCCCTGACATTTCCAGGTTTTAAAGGTGATGATGATGATGATGGTTTACTCCTTTCTAACTGAGGGCTTACTAGTGAGCCAGTAGGCATCTATGTGCACCTCAGAGTATAGTAGATGTACCATGCTGCAGCGCCTCCATATGAAGGCGCCACCATTTAAACAGGCATGCTTTAACTGTATTCAGAAAGGTGGACTATCTGAGTTTGGACTTGATCCAGCCCTAGAAACGAGTCAGTATTTAGGTTCGCCCAGGCTTGCGGCGGTTGGCCCAGCACCTCACACGACCTCAGAACATGTTCAAGGTCTTCCCTGGAGGCCTACACAACGGGCATGCTTCAGATCGCTGATTTCAATGTCTTGTTTGCACGCTGGTTTGCAAAGTACCCACACTTGCTTTAAAAAGTAGTTCACTTTCCTTACAGTGTACTATTTTCTGCTTTGAGTTGTACACAGACAGGGTATTTTTGGTGGCCATACTTACCCTCCAGGATGTTGATTCCCTCTCCCTGATAGCATGGTCCACAAGTTTGTCCCAAAATTTTTGACTGGCTTGTGTTCTTGTGGCATGTGGGATTATATCTTTGTGCAACCTCTTTGTAAGTCTGTACCAAGTCAAACTAAATTCCATTTCCCTACCACTGATATACGCATATACCTGATGTGCTGGTCTGGACAAATCCATGGACCATAATCTGCCCAGGTATTTCAGTTTGCTAGAATTGTCACTGGATGTGAAGCTGGACCACCCCATGTCTCCCTTTAGGGCCTCTACTGCTGTAAAAGAGTTAGCACCCAAAGCTCAGCATCCCATGTGGTTCTGTTGGAGCTCTATTTTTGCCAGTAAGCTAGATGGCTCACAGACAACATCATTGGCATAAGTAAGTGTTGAAACTTCCACCCCTTTCCACAGCCCTCTGATGACCTCATAATGGGAGTAGGATTGAAATGCCACCCTGCCTATAAGTCCTGCCAGTGTACGGCATTTTAGCTCACGCACAGGCAGCATGTGACTGATTGGGTTCTTCAAGCCATTAATTTTGATGCCGAGGTATTTACTACTTTACAATACCTACTTTAGTACTAGCGAGATTCCATTGGTGTAGCACAATGCTAGTATTTGCGGCTACCATAACCTTGGTCTAAATCATACAATAATCGAGGTTGAACTTCTTTCCAAACTGCACAGACATCTAGCTGCTTCTGCAATTTAAGAGGATCTTCTGAAACCAAGTTCACAGAATGGGCAAACATTAAGCAAGGAGTTCTGTTAAAACCAATTTTATTTCTTAGGCCTTGTTCTTGCAGCATTGCACCCAAACTGTTGATATATGTTAGCAACAGTGTTGGCAACATTGGGCACCATTGTCTTACCCCTTTATTGGCATTAATGTTCCCAGACTGGCACCCATCCCAGTTCCATCACACAGTTTCTTGATAATGTTCACCATGTCATTGCTAGCTCATGTAGCTCCAGTTGTTGACAAAGCTTAGTGTGACTGACATTGTCAAATGCTATCTTTATATCTAGGAAGCATAAGTACAGTGGTTTCTTTTTTTTGTGGGCAATCTCAAGCAGTCGAAGCAAGACAAAGAGGTTGTCACCAATCCGTCTGCCCGGCCAAAAACCATTCTGAAATTCATAGAGCTGCCAAGGTTCGCCACTGGCATTCTTAGCATCTTTGCCACTAGGGGGGTCCTAGGCGGCATTCCTCGGCCCGGAAGGTCACGGGTCGTGACCAAGGACTCAGTAGCAATTTAAGTTTGGACCTCCAGGAGTTCGGTCCTAAGTTGTTCCAGCTTGTTCCTGTTCTCCGTTTTTTCGGAAGAAAAGTTAGAACTCCCACGTCAGCCTATCCTGTTACATTCTCGAAGTGAGATTGTTATCTTTTCGTTTTCCCTCATGTTGAGGGCGATATTGCTGTTTTGTTTCCCATTGTGCTACGTTGGCACCCAACTTGAGACAGCCTTGTTTCTCTCGTAACGTTGAGTGAGACATTTGTGAACTCCTGACAGAGCTTACCTCCCTTCTCCAGTTCCATCTGTAATCTTGTCTTTATGATTTCCGCAGAGTTTGTACACAAAGCTAACAATAGCTATGGGACGATATGTTCCCCATATCCGAATTTTCATATTTGAAACTGTTCTGTGGATTTTTGGGGTAAACCGACTTTTTACTCATGCTGTATATACATTTACAAAATTTATAATATTTTCTATACAGGATGATTCCTAAAGTCACGTCTCAAGATAAAAAATATATAATTTCAAAATGGTAACAGATACGAAGATAATTCTTTTAAGTACTTCAAGTGTTCTTCCTGAGCTATCCAGAAACCATATTCCCTGTGACCTTGAATGTCATGATCATAGTCAACCATGTGCTAGTCTAAGGTTCTCAGATCAGTTGAGAATTGTGCTGAGATGTGTATTGGAGCTGATGGAAGACACTTTAAGCACCTTTTTAAAGCCTATGTAGGGCTCTTTATGCCAGAAGCAAAGCTACTGTGACTGCAATAGCTGTAGCTGTAGAAGAAGCTGCCATCGCAGCCCATATACAACAGAATGAAGCTGCCAGATCTGCTTTATGAGAGCTTTGAAACAAAAATTAAAACATTACGTCAAAATTACCAAGTTGAAGAAATTAGATGAAAGGGATTCAGCCGCTATATGAAAATCTGTTGGGGACTTCCTATGCACAAATTCTGCAAAGTTTGAGGCGGCAGCGTAAGTTGTCTCGATATTTTTGGATATACTTGTTCATTTTACGCATTTACAAAAGTAAAATCATATTTTTATTGCATATAATTTAGCCTTCGCGGAATGAATGACGTGGACCCAGAAGGAAAGGATGCAGAAAAACAACTGCTCAGCAATCTTACGAAAGCGCTCAGACAAGCAAAGACAACGAGCATTTTTGATGGTTTACAACATATTCTGCAATGCTATTGTAACCAAATCTACAAAAGTGCGGTTAATTCAAGCAACCTGTCTGCAGGTGCAAATTCCCTGAATTTCCTTTAATTATTAATCTGCTGATCATCAGATAGCAATAGCTTCATAAATCAACAGAAATTAGGCCACTTCAACATGAAGGACCTAACTCACAACTGCCTTCAAGCCACGATTCCTGGCTTAAACTTGGCGGACATGGACAAAGTGGATAACGCTTTTCAGAAACAGACTACGACACCAAGAAACCAGAGACAACCAAGAGTACTCAATCCAAACAGGATAACGTAGCCTCAACATTATTGGAAGCTATATCAACGTCTAAGGGAGCTGCTTCTGTTGATTCTTCTGCTGAAAAGCAACTTGATAAAATTGAGACAGTATAAAACTTAGCAAAGGTCACAACCATTAAAGATTATCAGACGTGTCTGATAACTGGCTAGGAGCAAAGGTAAGAAACCCCAGTACATTTTATCTGTGATGGTGTTTCCAAGGTACTTTATGCTCGAAACAACATTTAAGAAACACCTCCAAGATTGTAGTTGGGTGCGATTTTAACCCTTTTAGGGGAGATCCTCATGACCAAACACTTCTCTTTATTGAGCTTGAGCTGCCATGTCTCACACCAGATAGATAAGATGTCAAGGTCCCATTGCAAGACAGATAAATCCTCAACACTTACGTTATCATATAGTGCATAATCATCAGCAAAAAATTCGGATTTACAAGAAAAAATATTTGGCAGATCGTTGATAAATAACAGGAACAGTAGAGGACCTAAGACACTGCCCTGTGGTACCCCAGATTGTA
>JAQGBX010008077.1:0-10838 GCA_034698745.1 Megaphyllum sjaelandicum
GCCTCTGGCTGAATCTTAATATGAGAAGGCTTTTTATATGGGCTTCCAAGGCGTTTCCTTACGACGAAGGCAGATGGCGCTGCGTGTTCTACGCAATTTCGAATGCCTTCACGCGCATTTTTTTGTTTTTTTAAATTCGAAAAAGATGGCGGCTCGCGCATTTTTAAAATTATTTCATTTTTACGATTATATAAATACATGTATGTTTAAATAAATACGACTAAATTTGAAACTGTTAATTTCTCGATCGAATGAACCTGGAAAAGTCAGGGAAGAATGGCTCGTTTTGAAAAAGTCATGGAAATTCAACGCAGTCAAGGCGAATAGGCGATCCAAAATTTATACTTTTATACATGGTTTTCTCAGGGCCCATTTTCTAGGTACAAATTTAAATATTTACCACAATTTCCGATGTATCGTATCAAATTTGCAAACTTTTCACTCGTTTTCCGTGTAGCCTACAAATTTGAAAAATTGTCTACGTTATCCGCGTATAAATTTGCAAAATTTTCTAGGTTTTCCGAGTGCAAATTTGCCATATTTTTCCTAGTACAAATTTGCAAGATTTTCCACGCGTTTTTCTCTACTTTAGTTTGTAAAAATTGTCGAAAAGCAAATTTTTGAAAAATTTTCCAGTGTTGATTTTGCGAAATATGTCGATTTTTCTCATTGAAATTGGTCAGGGGAAATTTTTTTAAACACCTAGAAAAGTCAGGGAAATTGAAAATGAAATTTACGGGAAACCCTGGTTTATTTTTTTATTAAATAATCAAATATTTTCAGCGATTTATTTTATTTTAGAGATAACATCGAGAAACGTGAGAATTTACTCAAAAATTCTTTTAAAAACCAAATTAATGTCATAAAGTTTGGTAAGTTCAACGAAAATAAACGTGGTATTAACTTAATAAAAAAATGTAAAATCGAGAAGTTTTGCAAAATTAAATTCTCAATTATTAGGTACTGCATCAGTAATGACTAATTATCCGAAGATGTTATAATTTTTCCCCATTTCGGATATTTCTGATCTTTGTTTTTAATTCGAGAGATTGATTCTTCACCGAATTTCGCTTCTGTTTGTTTTTCAGAACATTTTTGGCTTTCTTTCGTGAAAATGGGCAGCAGTTTTAAAAAAACGAACAAAAGTGGACGATAATTTACTCCAAACTTAATGATGAATTACAAAATCCAAAAAAATAAAGGTGAATAATCGATCTAGCTCGTAAAAATATCAGAAATATCCTAGTTTTCATCATTCTTACGAGTTTGTTTTTTATTTAGTTTTGATTTTGTTTTCAGGCTGCTTTGAGAGTGGCTCAAGCCCCGAATTACTTCAATTCGTATCGACCCAAGAAGAAAACCAAGAATATTTTGACCATCATGGAAGAAATTGAAGGACCTCTGGCACGGCTACGGCAAGCCATGAAGGACAAGATCAGAGTTAAAGTAATATGCATTTTTTAAAAAAAAAAATTAACTTAACGGCAATCCTAACATTAATTAATCCCAATTTTCCAAAATTAACATGTTAACTGTCTGAAAATTTAAAAAAAAATTGCCTCGGGTAGTCAAAAGTTCTGCAAATTTGTCCTCCGAAACTGTTATAAATTTTGTAAACACAGCTGTATGTGCTCGGTAATTTTTTTTCAAATTTGTCCTCGGAAACTGTTGGCCGTTCTGCAAATTTGTCCTCGGAGGCTGTTACAAATTAATGTTGAAAATATGTGCTCAGTAAATTTTTAAAATGCTGCAAATTTGTGCTCGGAAGCTGAATAATTTTGCAAATTTGTAGGCTACTTTAAAATTTTTTTAAAAGTTTACAACTAGGCCCCGAGCTAACCACGTAGAATCATTGATTTCGAATCGCGACAACACTAATACGTGAAATTTCCCTGACTTTTTCAAAATAAGTCTTTCTTCCCTGAATTTTACAGAAATTTTCAAGTTCCCTGACTTTTTCATGCCTGGGGTACCTTCTCGTGATATTGTCACCAATTCTGTCACAAATTCTGCAAAAAAAAAAGTTACTAAAACTATTTAGTAAAAGTAAATAAGTTCAGCCAGGATCCAAAAAATTTCCGATCAATTTGGGAGTTCCATGTTTGAACCTTCGATTTCAGGTTTTTCAACATTTGATTTTTTTAAAAAAAAAATTAAAGCGGATAATTGAACCTTTTGTTTAAAAAAATGAAATAACTCGCTGCTTTTAACTTTAGGCTTCGAACAAAATTATCGCAATAACTAAAAATTCCTACGATTTCTTGTAAATTTGAGTAAATCGAGTTTCGGTCGAAGACACTTCACGAAATTAAAGTTAATTAATTTTTTTTTGAAATCTTGTTTTTTTTTTTTTTCAGGAATGCTCGTAAATTTCGTTTCGTGGAAAAATTTAAAACTGAAAGTTTCAAATTATCGAGTTTTTGTAGGCTATATATATTTTTTTACATTTCAGTAGAAAACTACCGATAACTAAAACCTGAGTGAAATTATTCCAAAAATGCGATCAAACACGTTTAAATTTATTGAATATTTGAACAACAACCAGTCACGTGACCAATTTTAACGCTGATATAAAGTTTTTGATTATTACTTTAATTATTACGAGGTTCATTTTCATTTCATAAATGATTAAATCGGTTATAAACGTTTTTACATATATTTTTTTTTATAATTTTTTGATCTCAAATAACTTAGGCTGTTAAAATATTCAGAGTGCGTGAGTTTATTTACTGGTTCGGAAGAAGTACGTGTAACCTACTAACACACTGATGTTTATTTCGTGTCAAATACGAAACAATTCCCTTTAAGTAATGCAGGTAACGAAAGTAAGCGACGCAAATATATTCCAATATATTTGTCATAAAATTAAGAGTTTTAAGCGAAAATTTAAATATTTTCTCGAGCGCCAATCTTCGGGTAATTTAGGAAATTATGAATAATATTCAGAGATAAAACTTATTTGATTTTTGGCTCAAAACCGTTCGATTTTTTTTTCTCAAGAATGATTTGATTTGTGCTCGAAATTACTTGATTTACTCAAACCTATTCGATTTCTGCTCACAATTACGTGATTTTTAATCAAAACCATTTGATTTCTGCTCAAAGACCATATTACTTGATTTCTGCTCAAAACTATATTCGATTTGTGCTTGAAACTTCTCCAAATTACTCGATTTCTGCTCAAAATTACTCAATTTGTGTCCAAAATTATTTGATATCTGCTCAAACCTATTCGATTTCTGCTCACAATTACGTTATTTCTGCTCAAAACTATTCGATTTGTGCTTAAAATTACTCAATTTCTGTTAAAAACCATTTGAGTTGCTCGAACCTGCTCGGTTTCTGCTCAAAATTACTCGATTTCTTCAAAGCTATTTGATTTGCGCTCAAAATTACTTGATTTGCGCTCGAAACTACTCGATTTGTGCTCGAAACTACTCGATTTCCACTCGAAATTACTCGATTTGTGCTCAAAAATACTTTATTTGCTCACAATTATGTGATTTTTTTTTTTCGATTTCTGCTTAAATTACTTTATTTGTGCTCAAAGCCACTCGATCTGTGCTCGAAATTACTCGATTTCCTCAAAACTATTCGATTTCTGCTCCAAATTACTCAATTTACACTCGAAATAATTCGATTTCTACACAAAACTACTCGATTTGCTCAAACCTATTCAATTTCTGCTCACAAATACGTGATTTTTTGATCAAAACCGATTGATTTCTGTTAAAAACCACATTACTTAATTTATGCTTCAAAACTATCTTCGCCATCATCTCCGATATAAGACGAGTAAATGAAATTCCCGATCAAATTAAGTTACTCCCAAAGAAATGTTCTTGAAAATTAGTTGTTTTTTGTGGGTTTTTTTGCAGAAAAAGTTAATAATTTCCTGAACTAATTGTGTATTTCATGCAGGTTTGGACTCGCAATGCCCGTGAGATGCGCGGCGTTTGCGTGGGCTTCCTGCAAGCGTTTGACCGCCACTGGAATCTCATCTTACTGGACGTGGACGAGACGTACGTTTTCCCAGAAAAGATCAAAGAACTACCGGAAGCCAAGGACATTGAACGAACCGATCCTTCTTCCGAACAACAAAAAGCCTGTTCGGAAGAGCAAGCGTATTCCGCGGAACGAGAAGCCGGAGGAACATCTTCACGACCATCGCCGGAAGTACGTCCATCGCAAGCCGGATTTTCGTTTCAGAAAAGCAAATCCAAGAACGCGACGGATTTGCGAAGAAGATACGCCAGGCAACTATTCGTACGAGGCGATAACGTAGCCTTCGTATCCATCATGGATTGTTAATTAATTAATTAATTATAACTTATAAAACATTGTATTTTTTACATTCATCGAGATTCCGTCATTGGTTGTTCTTACCTGATGGGAACGGCCAAGGCGCAGTGTAACTGCATGCCAGGAGAGAGCCTGCGAAATATTAAAAAAATAAAATGTTATTTATTATATTATTATTATAATCCAGTCTTCCTTAATTGTTTCAGATTGAACACAATTCAAAAATCTTCTATTTCTGGTTTCACAACGTTATTAAATCGAGTAAAATACGACACATTTCTGCTCAAAACTACTCAATATGTGCTCAAAACTACCTAATTTGCTCAAACTTTTTCGATTTCTGTTCACAATGATGTGATTTTTTGATCAAAATTACTCGATTTACTCAAAACTATTCTATTTGCACTTAAAATTACTCGATTTCTGCTCAATTATGTTATTATAATCCAGTCTTCCTTAATTGTTTTAGATTGGACACAACTAAAAAATCTTCAATTTCTGATTGAGTAAAACCGAGACATTTCTGCTCAAAACCGCTCAATTTGTGCTCAAAACTACCTGATTTGCTCAAACTTATTCGATTTCTGTTCGCAATGATGTGATTTTTGATCAAAATTACCCGATTTCCTCAAAACTAATCGATTTGCGCTTAAAATTACTTGATTTGTGCTCAAAACTACTTAATTTACTCAAACCTATTTGATTTCTGTTCACAATGATGTGATGTTTGATTAAAATTACTCGATTTACTCAAAACTATTTGATTTTTTCGCTTAAAATTACTCGATTTGTGCTCAAAACTACTTAATTTACTCAAACCTATTCGATTTCTGCTCACAATGATGTGATTTTTGATCAAAATTACACTCGATTTCCTCAAAACTATTCGATTTGCGCTTAAAAATTACTTGATTTCTGCTCAAAACTATTCGATTTCTGCTCAAAACTACTCAATTTGTGCTAAATTATGTTATTTATTATTATACTCTAGTCTTCCTTAATTGTTTCAGATTGGAGACACAACTCAAAAATCTTCAATTTCCGGTTTCAGAACGTTATTTCAATCGAGTAAAAACGACACATTGTAGCCAACTCAAAGTATATTGTGTCACTTATGAAGCTATAAAGGGTAATAAAACACGAAACCACTTCTGGTTTTCGAGCATTTGTTGGTGAGGGGGACACTCAACCCGTATTAACCGCACATCTATATGACAATTTTATGAAAATTTCACTAGATACTCGTTATACTCGTTAGTCGTATCACGATAAGTATCGAACGTCGGACAATTTATCCCAGATATTTAAGCATGGAGCTGACGAATACGATAAGCCATTACCGGGAACAAACAATATTGTTATTCACTCTGTGGTATAACTTAATAAAGTTGGAAGTAGGCCGAGAATAATTAAACCAAAATGAATTCACGTTTTTAAACTTTTTTTGGCATCCACGTGACGAAGTTTTTACACGTTCGATGACATCTTTTAAGCGAAGATCGAAGAAATTATCAATCTCCATTTGATCTTATTTTTATCACTTGTTTATGCCATTTTTTATAGTCCATACCGTGCTGTTCATTAATTTAAAAAAGAAAATAATAAACTGTTAAAGACGGTTATAGGAATTCCCTGAAATTTTAAAAATCTGCGTGTGAGCACTGAAAATTTTTAAACGAAAACCAAAAAAAAAAAATTGAAGATACTAGAAATTTTGAAAACAACTCTGGAAACAAATAATCATTTTGAATTTTTTTTTATCAAATTTGGAAAAAAAAATCAAATAAGGGATCATTCAAAAAGGACGTTCACATGTCAGTAACAAATCAGTAAACTGGGTACCTCCAGTCCTGGAAAACCTGGAAAAGTCAGAGAACTTAAAAGCTCAGGGTCCATTCGCGAACTTTCAAATTTTTCCAGTACAAAATCGCAAAATTTTCATTTTTCTCGAGCATTATAAACGCGCAAAAACGTTCAACCTTTTACCGAGGTCATCTTTACAAATTTCCCCACGTTTTCTCAAGGACTATATAATTTGCAAAAAAAAAATTTCCAAATTTTCCCGAGGACAAATTTGCACATATTTCCCACGTTTTCCCAAGTATACATATCTTCAACATTTTCAACTGTTTTCGAGTACAGTCAGATTCGTAAAATTTTCAACAGTTTCCGAGTACAAATTTGCAAAATTTTCATTTTTCTCGAGCATAAACTCGCAAAAATGTTCAACCTTTTACCGATGTCATCTTTACTTTCCCCACGTTTTCTCAACGACTGTAATTTGCAAAAAAAAATTTCCAAATTTTCCCGAGGACAAATTTGCATATATTTCCCATGTTTTCCCAAGTATCAACATTTTCAACAGTTTTCGAGTACAGATTCGTAAAATTTTCAACAGTTTCCCGAGTACAAATTTGCAAAATTTTCATTTTTCTCGAGCATAAACTAGCAAAAAATGTTACTTTTTTCCGAGATCTTAAAAAGATCTTTAAGATCTTTACAAATTTTTCCACGTTTTCCCGAGGACAAATTTACCACATTTTCCACACGTTTTCCCCCGAGTACAAATCTTCAACTTTTTCAACTGTTTTCGAGTACAAATTTGCAAAATTTTCATTTTTCTCGAGCATAAATTCGCAAAAATGTTCAACCTTTTACCGAGGTCATCTTTACAAATTTCCCCACGTTTTCTCAAGGACTATAATTTGCAAAAAAAAAATTTCCAAATTTTCCCGAGGACAAATTTGCACATATTTCCCACGTTTTCCCAAGTTATACATATCTACTTGTATACGAATACATACGAATACAGATTCGTAAAATTTTCAACAGTTTCCGAGTACAAATTTGCAAAATTTTCATTTTTCTCGACCATAAACTCGCCAAAAAATGTTATTTTTTCCGAGATCTTAAAAGATCTTTAAGATCCTTACAAATTTTTCCACGTTTTATAATTTGCAAAAAAAAAATTTCCAAATTTTCCTGAGGACAAATTTGCACATATTTTCCACGTTTTCCCAAGTTATACATATCTACTTGTATACGAATACAGATTCGTAAAATTTTCAACAGTTTCCGAGTACAAATTTGCAAAATTTTCATTTTTCTCGAGCATAAACTCGACAAAAAATGTTATTTTTTTCCGAGATCTTAAAAGATCTTCAAGATCTTTACAAATTTTTCCACGTTTTCCCCGAGGACAAATTTACCATATTTTTTCATGCACGTTTTCCCCCGAGTACAAATCTTCAACTTTTTCAACTGTTTTCGAGTACAAATTTGCAAAACTTTAAAAGACTAGAAAAAAAAACCCATCATTTTCTAGTTGTTTTCCCTGGGTGCCCCGAAAAAACGTTTCATTTAACATATTATTCCTGGATGCGAATATATTATTAAAAAAAACTTAAAAAAATTGAGAACAATTTTCATTAATATTTCAAAGCAGAAGCTTAGGCATAAAAGTGATTCGCGAATGAATCGATGTTAGTTTTTAATTTATGAAAATGTGCTTGAAATGATGGATGAGTGCACTGAGATGCCAATTTGAAAGTTAATTGATGGACTTGGTAATGTAACTGACCACGAGAACAGCTGTTGACCGTTGCTTATGCCATTTCCATTCCATGATGTACATGTATATCCCGAATTGTTACGATTGAACGGTTCGTTTACACTTTGACACTACATGTATATGCGTTTAAGCAGGATTGATGTCAACTACCATCTTTTTAGACGACTAATAACACTGATTGTAACATTTCTGATAAACACGTTAACGAACGTGACGACATCTACCGAAGGCCATCAAATATGTAGCGAGCAGAGCTTTTTTCGTGTTATTTGATGTTCATTTGATGCATCATTGAATCGAACGGAGTAAGTTTAATTAAAGAACAGCTGTTCAAAACACTTGCCCAATTCACTAAATAACTCCACCCACATCAGCCTATTAACCGTAGAACATTTGCTACACTATACTATACTATAGTACTATACTATACACGTGACAATTAACGCAATGAGATTTATACGATTCATACAATTCAATTCAACTCAGAACCCTACTATCAGTAAGGGTACAATCAAAAACATACGACAATTTATTCCAATTTGTATTAGAAAAGGTTCTATTGGTTTTCGATGTATAGTAAAACCTGTGAAGAGTGACCACCAAAAAAAAAATATGCTATGTTGGTCACTGTACACAGGCGGTCACCATACAAAGAATGCTTGAATTAAATTAAAATGAACATGTACACTGCATGTACTTGTACATGTAGACTGTAATGCACGTAGTAAAAAAGTACAAAACCAAAAAAAGTACAGATTCATCATTTCCAAGGGTTAAGTTAAAGCAAGATGTAACGTGACTCACGTGACTGTTATCTGGTCACTTTATAAGGTACATTGGCAATGTAAAAATTGCAAAAACGACAACACGCATGGTCATTGCGCGCGATAGGCAGGTGGTCATGGTCACTATACGGACAATTTGTATGAAGGAAATGTACACTATAGAAAATACAATTCACTCAAAAGTGGTCAACATTAACAGGTGGTCACCAATCAAAGGTGGTCACTTTTCCAGGTTTTTACTGTAATTTACATTTTAACGGAACGTTTTGGCATTCATTCCATATTTTTTTTTTAAAAATTTGAAGTGATTCCGTATTAGTAAAACTTCGCTCAGACCTGGAAAACCTAGAAAATTCAGGGAACTTGAAAAGGTCTGGACAAGTTATGCAGGGAAGAATGACTTGTTTTGAAAAAGTCAGGGAAATTCAACGTAACCAGGGCCCATTTGGAAACATTTTCACATTCTACAAGTATACAAATTTGCAAAATTCTCCCCGTTTCCTCCCCCCCCCACCCCATTTTTTTTTTAAACTTTTTTTAAAGTTTTTTAAAATTTTTTAAAATATTTTTAAACTTATTGATGAAATGCGAACATCACGCATCTAGAAACGAATTAGGAAAAAAGTATTAATTTACTCCAGGAGTTGCTTCCGAGAAATTCTACGAAATTTAGAACATATACGCGGGGGTACTCGGACAGCTAGCGCTTTGCGAATCGTACTTTGGTATATAGTCGCAACTGCCAACGCACGCTTCGTAAAGCTTTCGTCCGAGTACCCCTAGCGATTTCTAAAAAAAATGTATAAATTAACGAACGATTGAAAGATGATCGATTCGCTAGTAAAATAACTAAATTTTCAATCTAATTTTTATAGATTCCAAAACTGCCTCTATAAATGAAAATAATAAATAAAAATGATGAAGAATGTGTTGATGGCTGATTTCAATTAAGTCAGGGAAGAATGGTTTATTTTGAAAAAGTCAGGGAAATTCAACGCAGTCACGGTGATCCAAATTTAATACTTCTACAAGGCCCATTTTCCGAGGACAAATGTGCCAAAAATTTCCACATTTTCGGAGTACAGATTTTCAAAATTTTCTACCTTTTCTAAGAAAAAATTTGCAAAATTTTCCACCTTTTCTGAGTACAAATTTGCAAAATTTCCCACCTTTTCTATGTACAAATTTGCAAAATTTCCCACCTTTTCTATGTACAAATTTGCAAAATTTTCCACCTTTTCTGAGTACAAATTTGCAAAATTTTCCACCTTTTCTGAGTACAAATTTGCAAAATTTTCCATCTTTTCTGAGTACAAATTTGCAACATTTTCCACGTTTTCTAGTACAAATTTGTCCTCGTTTTCCGAGTACAAATTAGCAAAATTGTCCACGCTTTCCGAGTACAAATTAGCAAAAGTGTCCACGTTTTTCGAGTACGAATTAGCAAAATATTCTACGTTTTCCGTGTACAAATTTTTAAAATTCTCTTGGTTTTTGTGAGTACAAATTTTTACATTTTCCGACGACAATTTTCAACAATTTCCGAATACAATTTTACAATTTTAAAAAGTTGTAATGAAATTTTTTTTAAAAAAATTCTATGTTAATTTTCAAAATTGTCGTTAGTAAATTTAAAAAAAATATATATATTTTCCAGTGTCAATTTTTAAAAAAGTCAATTTTTCACGTTGTTATTGGCCAGGGAAATTTTTTTTAAAACCTGGAAAAGTCAGGGAAGTTGAAAACGAAATTTCTAGGGGAACCCTGTAAAATTTTGAGAATATGGTAAAAAAAACTTGGCGGGGGGAAGGGGGGTCAAAAATAGTCTATTTTTGCGTGACGTAATTTATGCATGGCCCCTAGGTAAGTAGGCCTATTACTTAAGGTATGCTCCTTTTATTAGGCACTTAAATGTGTCACTGTTCCCACGTCAACGTCCGGGCGCCTTTTGCCTTGTAGGCATTGTGCCCTTCTACCTACCAACCAACCAACCAACTTAAATGTGTCTAATTACATGTACCGGTAATATAGTACATACCGGTACATGTATTTGCTATGTTTAAGTGTCTAATAAAAGGAGCATACCTTAAGTAATACTTATACACCTACCTACTGTACATGTGCTCAATCCCGAAATTTAAACTTCGAAAATTACCGTAAACAAAATTGCCTCACTTTAA
>JAQGBX010008078.1:0-10836 GCA_034698745.1 Megaphyllum sjaelandicum
TTACTATAGGAACTATCTCAGCATTCACCTGGAGAAATTGTGGGAAACCATGAAAACCACAATCGAAGATAGCCGACTATCTATTTAACTATTTAATTAAGGCTCGGATACATCAAAATCCATCAGGAATACATTAATAAAGCATGATCTCGTAGTAAAATAGCATGAAACTATTTAATTTAGGTTAGAATGCCTCGAAAATCCACCAAAATGCTTTTAGATAATGTCCAATTATTATTAAAAAAAATGTCCGGTTAAATCTGTAACAAAATGTCCTATTAAATCTTTAGGAAAATGTCCTATTAAATCTTTAACAAAATGTCCGATTAAATCATCAGAATGTGTCTGATTATTCTCAAAATGTCCGATTAAGTCATCAAAAAAATGTCCGATTAAATCAAAGTGTTCTATTAACTCTTCAGACAATTGTCCGATTAAACCATCAGAATGTCTGATTATTGTCAAAATTTCCGATTAAGTCATCATAAAAATATCCTATTAAATCTTCAGACAAATGTCCAATTAATCTTCAACGAAAAGTTAGATTGAATATACTAAAATAGGAGTTACTTGCCCTGACCGTTACAAAAATGTTGATGACGTTATCTGGTACACTTTTTGCCATGACATTCCTTACATTTTTAGTGACCGCATTCGTACGTTTGTTTACGATCAACATTTTTGTAACGGCCCGGGAAATTATTATGGCTTGCAGTATGATATACATAACACATGTAACCAAGTAACGATCTATATATATAAAGAAGAAACTGACGCCATTTTGTTTTCGACGCTAGCCAATCCTGTTGCGTTTGGGGCTGGCTGGCTGGCCGGCCATACAGTGAGCTTGGCAAGTCCACGTACGATTGGCCGTTCGTGACACACCCCCCAGAAGCGTGAACTCCGTGGGAATAAACAAGGCCATAAATCTTCTTTAATTTGCCTCAACCCATAAAACTGTCAAACAGTAGACTACTCTCCTGGCAGTTTTTGGCTGCCTTTTTATACTAACCAGCTCTCCTCTAATTATTTTTCCCAAGAATCTGGGGGCTGTTTGTGAAGGCTCTGTTTATTTTATAGCTTCCCATGTTAGAGATATTATTTTTAATTTTTGGCTGTCAACTGAGATAATTAATGAGCTTGTTAGTCAGCCCAAACATCCAGTTCCGGGGTAGATTTTAGTCATTCCCCCATTAGCAAAGGCCAAAGGTTTCCAATTTAATTGCCAAAACCACTTAGCAAATGTCAAACTGGCATAATTTATGAGTTTGTTTTTCACTACGCATTCCGCATCCACCAACGTAGCTTGCACCTCCACTCAAGTCAGCATCTGATGAGTTTCCAAGGTCTTTCCTTCATACTTTGCAGGAAAACAGTTTCTCAATTATTGTCAGATCTGGTTCTAACCAACACTATTGGCTAGAGGGTCTCATTACAATTCCAGCAACACCAAACACTGTGGTCCTTGGTGGCCTGAGGCCTGAGATAAAGGAACTTCCTGTCGCGGTAGTTGTCCATGTCACTGCCAGATGGCGCCACACCGGTGCGCAAGCGTCCATTTGTTTATATTGATTTGCGCAAATGCTAATGGTGTTTAATATAAACAGCATTAGTGGTGTGTATTGTTTTCTGAAATTTACTTTGTATTTGGTTTGCCGGCTTTCTAGCCAGCTGTGGGGTTGACCCCTGACGTAGCTCAGGTCAACCCTTGAGACAGCTCTGCAGCCTTTGCAGAATAGAAGGTATACAGGGCAATGGGTGCTGCTTTGCATGCTACTGAATATTCGTAGCCCTGCAACTTATGAATTTCTAAGAAGAAATTTAACAATACCCCATGTGAAAACTGTCCGATCATACATTTCATTTTTGGAAACAAAATGTGGATTTAATGACAAGTTTTTTTTAGCATTTAAAAAAATATGGACCATAAAACTGAAATACAAGGGCATGGTATGCCAAGCCTAGATAAAATAATGGTGACGAAGTGTAAAGCTTTCAATTAGAGAACGATGGATTTTGCTGGAACTGCAAATTTTGGGGATGGTAATGAAACGACCGACCTTGCTGACCATGGCTTAGTACTTATGTTCAGTTCATTTTGTGATAAGTTTGCACAGCCGATTGCAGTATTTGCTTCAAAAGAAAGTGTTAAAGGACCAGTTTTATCTGCTTTACTCGTCCACGTTAGAAAGTCCTGGGGCTATGGTAGATGGAATTGTATGTGATGGGGCAGTGCCTAACTGGAATATGTGGAAGCAGTTATTAATAAGTGGCAAGATGGGGTCTGTTCAGAATTCTTTCCCTCATCCATTTCAAGAAATAAGGAAAATATACATGTTTTCTGATGCACTACATTTAATCAAATGCGTCAGTAACCACCTGTTTGAAAGAAAAGTTTTACAGGTAAGTGAATAACAGAATAAACAATAAATCGAACAAAGCATTTTAGTAGGCTACTAGGCTATAATTATGTTACATAAATTGCAATTACCCTAGTTAAGATTTCATGTTTTTTTAATTGTGGATAAGTGGAAAAGAAATCTAAGTGGTCACATTATTCGACTTTAAACAGTTTGGATTCATCATCACCAGGGCACCTAAGACAGTGTCCAAAGATTCATCCTAGCCACATAAATCCAAGAAACACTGAAAAGATGAACGTCAAATATGCAGCTCAGGTAAGATATTATATTTTTGGACTGGAGAAACCCCTATTATATGATAATTGAATTTAAAATTAATGTCACTGACAAAATTCCATACGGCCTGAATGATATCCCAAATGACCTAGTGGTGACTTAGGCAATCATTTTTAAATCTCATTAGTACAATTTAATACCTTATAGCTTATTTTATACTATAGTCAGGGATATTTTTTTAAAAATTTTATCAAATGATATTTAGCAAATCAGTTGCTGCAGGATATCCTACAAAAAATACAAAGAACTCGAATTCCCACAACAATTAAATGACATATTTGATGCTCTAAATTATTGTTATCACAAGGAAGGAATTAAATTGGAAGATAAGAACATGCAGGTAAAGTATTTAGATTTAACTAAGCACTGTCAGAGCCTGTGTATAGGAGGTTGTGCCGTTGCCGCTTAGCCCAAACATTACGAGATTGAATTAAGCTAAGACTGGTAAGAATTTCAGTGAGAGTGAAATTCTTTTAAAGTGACTGCTCCTTCTTATCATAGTTTAAAGTTTAAAGCAAGATCCCCTTATCCCCTTTCTCTATGCGCATTGAAGAACCCTTTTTGTTGTGAATTTACATAAGTTGATATTTAGGTATTTAAGTCTAAACCAACCGTAGTTTTAAATAAGATTTAATTACGCATCAATAGATAATACAAAAAGGTTGAAATACTACAAATTAATATAAAAACAGCTAACTTCCCAAGCACCACGCGTTGAAACGAAAGGTGAACATGCGGTGAGGTTGGACACGTCCTGCACAGGGGAAGTCCAAACCGAGAAAAACGTGACGACCAGGAAAAAATCTAGCCGTCAGCCGTTAGCCAACAGAACGGCAAAACGCGGGTCATGCAGGTGATGCAGCGAAGCATCGCGGTGCAGCGCACACACAAGGGGTGCTACGATGAGAACGTCACAGATATATACCATTATACCATTCCGTGAATAATAATTCTTAAACTCACTTTCATATAAAGTTATATAAATTCTTCTATATAAAAGACTAACAAAAAGTGAGTTCAATAATTATTACATACAATTTTCCCACATAGAGACAAAGAGACAGTTGCGCTCGCGTTACGTAGCATTTTTTTGGCCGAGATTACCTGTTCCTGATGTACCTGGAAGTTATCCATTGTTATCCACATAGTTATCCACAGTGATTTTTAACTATTATAATCAATTAATCGTTAATTTGGAGGATAAATCGCGTGCAAATCTGCGGCAGTAGGCCTAGCTGCCATGCTGGGTGGATGTTGGGTTCCAGAACTGTTGGATGCTGAATCCATTACGTTTGGAGCATCTGCTAGATTCTTTATCTTCTGCTCCACGTGCTGTTTTGCATCTGCTTGATTCTCTTCAGGCGGTCTGCTCACATGTTTTTGGCTAATTCTATGCCTTACAAATTCTGACTTTTCTGACTGAATGTGACTTTTCTGACTGACATTCCTAATTTCTTTCTACCATGGCAGACAATGTGGCTAATTGTCTTGTTTCTAAGAAATGTACTTCGGCTGCTTTGGATACTCGCTTCCAGCGTGGCTTCTGTAGAGACTATATATGCTCATCTGACCTGTCTTGGGTGTTCGTAAACTTCTGCCAAAACTATCTGAAAGGCGGTTCTGTGCAACCTCACATGGTATTGTGATGGGTGCGCCCCTACGGTAGAGGGAATCCTCTGCCCCAGGGTCTCTGTGCTAACAGAGTCCATTAATTAGACAGGAGGTGAGTTTGTTTAAGTGGACTAATCACTCTCCATTGTTAAATTTACTTTATCTAAAAACTTGGCATTGACGACGAGTCCCATGTAAAATTAAACAATTAAAACTGCGGAGCGTCAAATAGCACTTATCATCAAAGACAGATACCATTAATATAATGCACCTTAAAAGTTTCACATACGAACTGAAAATAAAGCACAGACCGGGATAAATACTATATAAAAACTACACCTGAGCGGGGAACAGCATCTAATAACCACTCTAATCAAGAGACTTGCGGGAACCCACTTCCACTCTACCCCTATTTAACCTCCTGCCATCACTATTCAGTGTTATCACCCCCTAGGATTGCTATCTACTAAATAATAATTAATATTTATGCTAACACAAGCAGCTATCCCTTAGTCACCCCTTACTTAATGCGGAGAACCGGACCGTCTAAACAAGCCTCCATTGCACGTCTTCAACTAGGCAACCCATCCACAACGTTATAAACACACCGTGGCTGCGGTGCACCAGTACTGCCGGACTCACACTTGATTGAGTACATTAAGAAGCATGTTCACCACATCTTACATTTGCTAGGTTACTTGGTGAAACCAAGACAACTCCGTCCTGTGAGGTCATACACAAATGTTATCCTCCCCTCAACCCGGTGACCTGCTCGAGTCGCCTGCCCCCTTTAAGGCACAGAGACTCCAGCCAGAAAGCACGCACCAAGGAGGGGAAGCCCACTACATACTCATCTTTATTATTAGTACAGCTGGGCTACCAGGACTGCTAATCCCACATAGGACCACCAGACCTGGCCAGATAGCCACATGCCCAGCGACCCAAAACCCTCATGGTCCCTCTGCCACCAGCACCAAGGGTCGAGTCAGAGGGCATTAATTCCCACACGACATCCATTGCAAACCAAGCAAGTGGTGAAGAATTGCTCCACATAGCATCAATATAATTGACCTTTCACCTCAAGAGGGCCGACAGCACTCAATGCGCACTTAAGACCACACGAAGGAAAACGCTGTCCTTAGATTTTTTCCAAAAAACACCAAGAAACAACTCGTTCGCCAAATGAATTGAACGAGTTAGTCACCTGCCCATCGAGGTTGTTCTTATGCTAACTTCATCCGTTCGCCGGTCCTGCGATTCCCTACCACTTACCGGTAGAAGGCAAATATTGCCCGATTGACGTCTGTCCACCTCATGGTAAACAGATCAGGACATGTTTGCGTCCTTTACTGGGGAGTTGGAGTCACGTCTGCAGTGGAGTATGCCACATTGGTGTGAGACCAATTGAATCTGCCCTCATACCAAGGGTGGTTCAAGTTGGACCTGGTGTAAAGGCGGGTCATCCCACCATGCTTTCAGCTAACTTCCATGCCACCTAAGGTTCAAGATGGGAGTCCTGTAGGGCGGTGCAGGTAAAGGTGGCATCCCAAAACTCCTAACTGGGCAGCTTATCGTATGCCATTGTTGTGAATGCTGGATCAGCAGGAGGATCATCAGCCTCCCATACATCCAAGACCGAGGACCGGCAGGCCAATGCTGATCAGCTAAGGGCCATTCCTCCTCGGTTCAAGAAAATCAAGCGATTGTTCGTGTCAAGGCTTGCACCCAATAACGGCATTGCGACTGTCTCCAGGTATGTGCATGATACATACCGCCTCAGTGCCTTTCCGAAAAAGTAGTTTTCACGGTGGGGGTCTGGCTGTTATAAATCGATCATGGGGCGCCTAAAGTCTGTCCGGAGATAACATTTTTTTACCCCTGAATCACACGAAAAAACATCCCACAGTGGGGGGACACCCACACATCACCCCCTAAAGGGTCACATGACCATTTGAAATGACCAATTAAAACTTCAGAAACTAATTAAGTCCCCAATCAAAATTTAAAACGTCACTATGATGCTCAAAATTTCGCACCTTTAAAAAAGCGTACACAGCTCCAAATCCTCACTCTGAAAAACAACTTCAATCCTTACAATCCACGTCAGTCCATGAAAGAAAAAATCATTCAAACAAATAAGTTTAGTTTAAAAAAAATCTAATAGTAATGTTTAAAAGTTATACTAGTAAATATTGCAGAATAATTCCCGAGTCCGGCAGCTAAGGAGAGTTGTCGAAATTTTAGAAAATTCGGAAGTTGATATTTCCGAGAGAGGAACTTTTTCTGAAGAAAAGTGCTCCGAATTGTCACCTTGGAGTAGTATAAATCGTCGCATGTTACTCGAACCAGTTAATTGTTTTAAATGAACTGGGAAAAAGTCATCAAAAATTGAAATCGGAAGCAGCGGAATAATCACATTTATCACCTCGAAATCGTCGTGAAGTGAAAATAGTGACATTTCAACGTTAACATCCATCAAAAGAAACATTGAAAATCATCGTCACCATACGAATTATCATCAAAGTCTTCTCATCATTATCTCAAGATTTCATCGTTCTCAGTTGTCATAAATCCATCAAAACATTGTCCAGTGGAAATTCAAGGGAAATCAACGGGGAAGATCTACCAACAACCATATCACCCAGGTGCAATCAATTCGTCGAAATTGATGTACCATAAATCTCAGGATACTCTCGTTACTCCAACATAAAAAGGCCGGATTATCATCGAAAGAATCCTGAAAAAAATTACCGTCTTCAAAAAAGGTCTGTGACATTAAATTTAAATAACCTTAAGTGCCGATAACTTGGAATCAGCAGCTTGATCGGGTGGGGGAAGTTATTAGCAAGTGTTTTGGCTAGTGTTGTTATTATAGGAGCTTTTGTAAGAAAATTTTTGGAATTTTTTTTAAAAAATCCTTAATTAAAAATAATTCAAAATTATTGCTTATCTGGACTGTATGAAAGATAACCGAAAAACAAATTGAATAATGAGCAGAAGTAATCTTTTTGTTAAGGTCCCCTTAATGATTTTGTACTCCCTTCAGATTGTTGGACTAAAAAAGGACTTGGCAGCCTAAAAACATCCCCTAGAAAAAATTTTACCTAAGGCCATAAAATTGTTGATAATGTTATTATAATAAAAGTCATTTATTTGATATCAATTTCATGCACCCTAAAATCCAGGAATTTGTTGAACGTGACGGTAACTCTAGTTGTTTATGTAACCGTGAGATTAGGAACTATAAGAACTACCCTTACATTTAATAATATAAATTAAATACTAAAATAGGAAAAACATTTATTCCAAATTGAGAAAATAGGAAGGAATTTCCGTGGTAAAAATCACCTTCGCGCCATTAATCATTCATTGCCGCCTAAATTAAAATCAGTTTAAAAACCATCATACGCGACACCCGCGCTTAGATGCAATAGAAATTGTTATTTTAATTTATAATTTTTGACCCCAGAAACAGCTATCGCACGGGCGCACCAAATAAATTTTAAATCTTATTTCTGAAAAAGGCCGCCAGACGCCGCAAGTACGTAGGCAACGCCATTTGAAATTTTAAAAATTTTAATTTCAAAATATGCCGCTAGGTGACACCACCATTTGGCCGCTCACGCCTATTTAGATCCTTTTGACACGCCCAAACCTATAGCGTGAATCTCCGTGTCAACACGTCCACCAATCGCACGCGTTCAATTGCCCGCTACAACCAATCGCGTGATTCTAAACTTTATCGTCTCGGCCAATAGCGCTACGCTAGTCGGCCATTGCAAATTAAAAATTCATCGATCTAAACCAATCGCGCAGCAACAGCGACCATTGCTGATTTAAGATTTATTTCGAGTAACCAATCACGAATGTTAAACAAATAGCGCATCAACAAATAGCGCTGCAGTATTCACATTCTCGACCAATAACGCAATTTCTTTTTTCGTTTCATGTTTTTGGGGAAAAATAACATTGAATTTAAGTGGGAAAATTTGAAAATTTATTTTAACGGGAAAATTTCATCCCGAAACCCAGAACAAATTAAATAAATAATAATTTGAATTTTATATCATTCATTTTAGAAGGGTACTAAGTGGAATTGAATTAACAGCTGTTACTATAAATTATAGATCCCAAAGTGCTTGAGATTTTGTATGCACTGTTGTATATTAGGTAATTCAGGGTGGCAGCATACATGCACGACGTTCGCATTATAGGGTGCTGTGATGCTGCGCACGTTGTCCAGGTGTGCACCTGACCGTTTTGCATGGGGCGCATGTCATGTGTCAAAGTATGTGTATTATTTGGACGTGCATCAGTGTGTTGTGCTTGGAAAACTAGTGAGGGTGACACTTGCACGGGAAGGTGTAATGTGACAGATAACTAGTCTGTTTCCCCATACATTTGCCACTCTCCCGTAATTAATTGTGGCGTATGTTAGTGTCCTAAAGGTGTTTTAAATGGTGCGCCTAGCCACAAGTGTGACATGTGATTTGACTTGACCGTGTCACGGCTTTTCAAGCAATTCCCTGACAGTGCCTTTGCCACTGAAATTGACAAAGTGGGTCAACCTCTTCCTGAAGTTCTGGAAAGTAGGAGGTTGCTTGGGAGTTGGTAAAAGTGCCATGATTGGCTAGTCGTATCACGTTATGCTGTAGGGCGCCAAAATGTGCAAGGTGTTCTGCGGAACCCCACACATGTGCATGGGGTTTAAGACCACGAATCCAAATCTGTTTATAGTATCATTGGTGCTGTGGAAGTGAGAGATAAAAATTTTCGTAATTGCTTATTTCTCTTAACCCTGCTGGAAGAGTGACTGTGTGCTCTTGTACGGTGTTGTATTTCGAAAATTACAACATGCACATGGTATTACCAATTAATACATAGCACAATTGATATAATCACTGGGATTTAATAAATGTCAGTAGGGTATTAAGTTAAAATTGTTTTTGTATACTGGAATTCTGAGTTGAGATTATATTACGAATTATTTTTAAAAATCGAGTTCTGTAAATTGAGACTATATCGAGACTAAGAAAATTGAAAATGTTTACGTAATGATCAATTGAAATTGAAGATAATTAAAAAATTTATTTTACAAAATATTGAAAGGTAAGATCCTGTCGAAGTGATTATTATCCTGAAAGAGTAGAGAAAATAGAATCAACCATTAGAAATTGCAATTTATTGATTATTGTTTCATATGTGTATGCATAAATTTGCCGCATGATTGTGTTGCATGGCAATTGATTGATTTAATAAGTGTATTGAGCAGAATTGAATTTAAAAAATCATAACAAATACTGATTTTTGAATTTGAATATACTAAAGGAATTGAGCCTTACTAGAAATTGCTGTTTGAAATTTATACAACCCATTTTAAGTGCATAGATGCGTGTGTAATTTGTTTAATTATAGATAATTACTAATCACTGTTTATTTTAGACATTTCATAGGAGTAACGAGCTCATTGTTGCTTATGGTAATAGCACAAATCAAAGGGGTTATTAGTAATAGAAATTTGGGCGCTGAATTGCGCTACTTTGAGATTTATTGTGTTCATTGTGTTGTGACATAGTCACAATTAATGGAAATATTGTGTTTTAAAACCCTGCATAAAAGGGAAAAATTGTAATCTATATATTAATCTGTGGATTAAAAACATTGTCGTTAATTGTAAACAAGGTGTCGACTGGCTATATGCGAGCGAGCGAAGCAAAATAAGCGAAGCAAGCAAAGCAAAGTAAGCAAAGCGAGCAGACGAGAGCTGACAAGCCATACAAACAAAGGTATTGCGGGTAAGCAAACCGCAAGGGTATTTCAGAAACAAAATCCTTAAAATTAATTAACCTAATTTGAATTCCTAAAAGGAAATCGGATTTTCGTGGTGACAAAATAAATTGTCCTACAATAAGGGTTCTCTTTCTAGATGAATTGGACTGGATAGATTTCCAAGATTTTCCAAAATAAGAAGCACTATAATACCATCATCGGAAAAATCTGGCAATAATACCAGATTGTAAATCAAATCTAAAAAGGTATAAGCAATCAAATCAAGGTAGATCAATCATCCAGGTAAACGCAAGTCAAGTTGAAGACAAATCGGAAGAAGGAGGAAAACAAGTGCCAAGGAACCTGGCTTCTCATCGGTAATCAACAGTACCCGGCCGAATTGGTATAAACATACCTAAACAGGTAGGTGTTCGTGTAATTTTCACCTCAGAGGAAATTCTCGGTCCTCGAACACCCTCCAAATTACAAAATTATTTTTATACTAAACCTTTTTATGGTTTTAATTTTTTTTATTGCCATTTTGCATGAATTTTGGGTTCTTAAGAATTCACTAAATTGGTTAATTCATTGGAACAAGAAGTATGCGAGGGTAAAATTTCCCTAAATTCTTTCTTGACTCAAAACACTGCAGGAGGTTTGCGGGTTACCTTAATATCTACATGTTAAAGAAACTGGCTACACAACATTGGTTCGCCCTATGTTGGAGTACTGCGCTCCTATTTGGAACCCTTACAGG
>JAQGBX010008079.1:0-10835 GCA_034698745.1 Megaphyllum sjaelandicum
CCCCACCCGTATCAGGTCGCCCTCCCCCCCCGGTATTATCCCTTCCAATTCCCTATTTCAGCTTCCCCCCCCCCAGTATCATCCCTTCCAAGTCCCTATTTCAGGCCCCTCTCCCCCTTCTCCCCCGGTATGATCTCTTCCAAGTGATCCCTACTATCCGGCCCCATGTGCAGCCTCGTGCAACGGCACGCGGCTTGGAATCGTGAAATAATTTATATAGCGCGTGCTCCAATTTCTGTCGGGGAATTACGGGAAAGAGGCAAATGCGTAGAAATTTGAAAAATGTATTAAAAAAAGTATAAGTCGGAAAACGGTTTTGATAACGCAGAAACCAGCGCGGGAGTGGGCACAATAAGTCCAGAAAATTTCATGGCAATCGGATGAGTGGCTTAAGAGCGCATAAAGTACAGAAGAAACAAAAACACACAGATAATCACTAGATAGCGTAAAGCCGTAAAGAAAAGAATTTCTTAGCGCGCATGCGTCGCCAGACGGAACTTTATCTACATTTACATTTACGTTTTCATCTACGCGAAGCTAAGACATTTCCTGAGTCCGGCAAATATGAAAAAGGTCTACCAATTTGAAAATTCCTGCTTATAACATATATGCATCTTACGCAATTTCGAAATTATTTACGAATGCCCCAAGCCAGCCTAAACAGACTCGTGCATTGGTTCGTCGAAAGAACACTTCAGACACCTTTTAGCTCGAGTCGAGCTAAAGGCGTTGCGCCATAGGCATATTCCATTATTTATCTACTCCACCTCCGCTATTTTCTGTATTATTAAGTTATCTATCAGCCTCAACCAATCTTTATTTACCCAACCGTTCGCACATTTCAACGCGAATCCGAAGCGGCGTGCAGCCAACTAAACCGAAAGATGCAAATGCGGATTGGCTATAAAAAAACTGGGAAAAGGGCAGGGATGGGGAAAAAAAGCCACTTGTAAGCTAAAGGCTCAAGGTGACGCCTTGGATTTGCTAAATTCCGTTACAGGTGTAGGCGACGCTCAAGAGGTGCAATCATTTTCGCTGATCTGGAGTGGATGAACGCGTAGGTGGCGAATGGGTTAGGTGAAGCAGAAGACGATGAATGACGGGGATTAAAGGGAATCGAACCCAAGCTCCATACAAGACTCCCCTGCATGGACCCTGATGAGAAAATAATGGCGAAGTGCGTTCGTCATCCTGACCTTTTTTTTCCACACATGTTATCGAAGTAGAACGAGCCCTATAAGCTTCTTATCCCCTGATCTGCACAAGCAAATGCCATTTTATAGGAAATGGACAGTTTGAGGGCGAGGATTTTGTAATTCTTCGACCATGGGGGACAGACGACTATACATCAAGGGAGTTAAAAAAAAATGCGGCAGATTGCCACTTTTCCACATATGCATGTATCTCCATATTTGTTGCATGTTGGAATGCAGCCCTAGTCAATTTTAAAAGGGAATATACGAGGGATGTTCATCAAGTTTATGCAATCATTTAAAACAAAAAACATGACGGCATGGATTTTACTGAAATTTGTTAAACGTTTTCGCATGTAAAAGTCTTCTAATATTCAAAATAAATTCTATTTAAGTTTATAATTTTGTAGTGATGTTATTCATAATTTTTTGTCATGATTCTGTCATTCGTAAAAATTCTGATGATGGCGTCCTCATTTTCTATGCAGCCCCAGATGCAGTTCTATACATTTTAAATGACTCCATCCAGTAAACTGTTGATGAGGACATACATAAAATTTGCAGTGATCCCAAATACGGGAAAATTAATTAAATTGTAATTTTGGGATCAATCAAGACCAGACTAATTGGTCTGATTTAAATTGAATGATGATCCCCTCTGCCACATGGTACTATGTACTGACTGCAGAGTAAAGAATAGAATAGAATAGAATAGATGTATTTTTTTTGAGTGTATGGCTCGTTCAAAAAACATTTCAGCAAAAGCATTTCTGACAGACACTGACCGTCCACTTCTCTAAGCATCTTTCACACTTATCTATTTTTTAACTATTCAATCCCTCATAGATGAGACCTTTCTGCTCCTAAACAGCCTTCAAAAGTTAAAAATACGAAAAACAGACTGCTGCTGAACCACTATCTCCTCGGAGTCCATCCTTGCTTTCGAATTTGCACGTGAAATTTTTAAAACATATCTTTTAATGTTGAAATATGTTCAGGAATAATGGAAGAATTTTTCCAAGAACTTTCATTAAAATCCATATAGCCGTTGTATTATTTTTTTTAAATTTCGCATTTGCCCCATCAATCAGAGTTGGGCATTAGTCAACTAATTTATTAGTAAACTGCAGTATCAACTAAATAACTAATCATTATTAGTTGCAAGTAACTAACGATTAAAATTATATAATTATTAATCACTAGTATGCAAATAATTTGTATAACTTTTTTATTTGTAGTTGGAAGAGCAATTAAAACTATTTAGTTGAGGAAAATAATAGTTGCGAAGACAATGAGCAACTATTAGTTTATTCGTAGTTAAACAACGAATAACTAACATTTCTTCACTGTCACGTAAAATCATTTGTTTGCTTTCTCTGGTTTCCAGAAGTCCACGTAACGGAAATATTTGTTGTGATGTTGTGAAGTTATCGAAATTTACAACCAAAACGCGTGAAAAAAATGTTTATTATTATAATTTAATTTAATTAATTAGAATTATCATCCTGGAAAACTATCTTAAAAATAAGGTAACATTTCACGTGTATAATTTCTCATATGACACAACATCGTGCCAAATTCAAGTAGTTGGGTCACTATATACTTAAATTTCACTGGTAAGAGATTTTTACCGATGATCGACGACCCTACTAATTACTATACGTGTTCGTATTATTTATATAAATTTTTCCGATACCACAGTATATTTCGCGCCATCTACTGTCAAAACATTTCCCCCGAGAAGGATCTGGTTTTTCCGCTTTCATTCAAAGAACGGGTGGCAGAGATAACGGCAAAACGCGATCGCTTCGTTCTATCGTCAAGTACTGCCCGGGAATAGCCGGGCAGACCAGCTAATGGGCCTAATACATATTCTAGTTTTATATTTTTATTTAATTATTTTTTATACATATAATATAATATATATATATATAAGTATTATATGATAAATAATATACTAATAATAACTGGAACGTTTTTTTTTTTTTTAGTAAAACGAAAGAATTCCCAAACTTGTTCGAAAACGTGGCAGCCACCGGATGTGAATCAATGCCTCGAGTTGTTACTCGATGCTTTCACTGGATGTGAAGGGCCTCAATTTAAGAAATTCCATCGTTTCCGGGGCCTTTTCCATTTCGCTCGCGCTCCGCCCCCACAATCTGCGAGATTGCTCGTAGTTTCGGTCAACCTCACAGGACGATCAATTCAATGGCGTCCGAGTTGTTGCGGATTTTTCAATGGCCTGCCCTACTTAGATAACCGAAGAACAGCCATGGATGGCGTACTTCATTCAATAATCGGCCGCATTCCCCGAGGAGACGAGACGCATTCATTCACGTCTCCTCCAATTGCCAATAATGCATTGTTCAACCTGTTTACAGTAGAGCGGAGCGATACATCACCTCAGCTATTACTTAGCCCTTGTTGCGGCTCGAGCAATCAGTCACCTTGTCCAACGTTACGAGAAAACACGAGACGAGATTAAACGATGCTCGTCGCTGACCCTCGACTGACCTGGAAAATGCAGGGCACGGACGACAAATTGTCAGGTCATTTCATTGGCGAACTTGCAACAAAATCAAAAACAAAAATTCCTGCATTTCCGGCAACTATAGGGCAACATGTCGATGCATCCACAAGTCATCTTTGGCTTTTTGGCGAAAATTTAATAAACAAAAGAAAAACGAAATAGACGAAGGATCTTGGGATTCTTGGAGAATAACAGAATCACGGCTTGGAGAATGATGCCGTTAGGCTGCTGCAAAAACGGCATGACAGATGCAAATGCCAAAGGTCGGGAAGTGCAAAACTCAGGGAATCAGTAGTCAAATCCGCGCTGCCGATCGACTCGCCACCTGATTGAGGGTTTCTCCAGAAATGTTATTCTTAACTTCCCTGACTTTTCAGGGGTTTAAAACAAGTTTTCATGACCAATGACAATGTGAAAATTGGCAAATCTCAGTGTTATATTCACGAATTTTCAAAATTTACTAAATTTGCAGGAAATTTTGTAAATTTTACAAATGATTACAAATGTGTAATTTGAAAATGTGCGAAGTTCTGCCAATTTGTACACTGAAAAGGTTGAAAATTTTGAAAATTTCGCCCCGTATCCTACTTAAAATTTTACAATATGTATTGGAAAACAGCTGAAAATATGTAAATTTGTTTTGGAAAAGGTTGGAAATCTAGAAAAATTGTTTTACGAACAATTTTGCAAATTTGTAGGCTACTCGTCCTGCAAAACTATTGAAAATTTAGCAATTTTATCCTCGGAATTGGTTAAAAAATTTGTAGAAGTTGTAAATATGTCCCCGGTTAAGGGTGAAAATTTTGCAAGTTTATCCTCCAAAAATGTTGAACATTTTGCAAATTTTGAAACGTTTACAAATGGGCAGTGAGCTAACCACTTAAAAGCATACATTTTGTATTATGACAACTTTAATACGTTGAATTTCCCTGACGTTTTCAAAACAAACTTTCCTTCTTCCCAAACTTTTCCAGACATCTTAAAATTCCCTGACTTTTACAGGTCTTGGGGGAAATCCTGTAATCTGAACGGTATCTGGAGAATTGTTCGCCAACAAATAATCCCGGTAACCTTACTGTACATAACGCTTTAGGATATTTGGAAAATAAATGTTTTAACATTCTCATCTGCACGAGGTGAATTCCATATGTTGGTGCCGCATCAACGTTTTAAAAATGTCGCCAAAAATAGTCAAAATGGATCACAACTTGGAATTAGAGCAAATATTGTATTTCTTCACATCTATTCCTCAGAGTTTAATCAACGCTTGTACAAACGCAGAGATGGAAGAACGTGTTATTATATACAATAACGAAGCAACAATATATAACTCTCTTCGGGTGTACGTACCAATTTCGCTCTTACAACAACATCCACAGCATTGCGCACTAAGTGATGCCTTGAAACTACTTAGCTTCAATTAAACCATCGCATTATTTTCAACGACAGGCCTTTAGGCAGACAACTGTTTTGACAAGGTGATAAAAATATCCCATTTCATGTCGATGCTTGCACATTAAGCGCCAAACATGCTCCAAGAAGGTGTCTAGACCTTTCCGTTTCAAAATCAATGAGATGATTCAAGTGGCATGCATGGTTAGTTCAGTTTAGTTTTAGTGGCCTCGGAATTTGGTTAACGGCTTACCGAACGGAGCAAATTCACTGTAAATCTTTTCTAAAATTGGTTATCGTTTTCAAACAAACACGTGCATAAAATAATTGTGGAAACATACAGTATGTGGCATAGAGAAGTAACCGCACCTGTTTATTTGACTACCAAGTTGTTGTTTTTTTCACTTTTTCACTAGGCAATTTATTTCCGAAAATAAATTGCGATAAATTGCCGGACAATTATTTCATCTGAAGCAATGTCCTGTTGCTATGGAGCGATATTTTCAGAATATATCCCTACAGAATATGACAGCAATGTTTCAAATTAAGGGAAATGGGGGTACAGCACTGCTTACAGTACATTATATTCCATCCTATAAGACGTGCATATGCATGTATGTCTTTTCTGATTAGCTATCCACGTGGGGAAATGTCTAGCAATAATACATCCGGAAAGAAGTTTAGGGATATAATTTGCCACGTGTGTGACGGTCTTTAATCAATTTCATGTTGCGCCATACATATGGAGCAATATTTCCAGAATATATCCCTACAGTATGAAGCTTTGTTTCAAAGAAAATATGGGTACACTAACTTGACATCTCTGCTTATTCCATCCTAAGACGTATGTCTTTTCTGATTGGCTATTCAACAGAAAGTAACTTATGAGCATGACTGTAGTACCTATGACGTCAGTTTCTTTCCAGAAATAAGTTGCTCAGAAAAAGATCATTTTCTATTCTGGAAATATATCTGCAAATATATATATATGTATTTGCGAAGGAAATTTTTCCCAACGCTCAGGGAAATATCTAACAAGCAATAATATATTCCAAAATAGTTACCAAAAGTAACCTAGACTTCATTTATACAGGTACTTTCGTAAGTGAAACATCAGGACATTTCAATTTTCATAATTTGCTTTCTAAAACACATGACTTTTTAAACATGTCTTTAGAATTATAATAGCCGTTATGATGAGCCGTTCAGGAACCTGCAGTATGTTTACAGTTTACTAAATACACCATAACCAGGTTAAGTAGTGTGATGTGCAGTTTTTTAGAAGTACTTCCGCTAGTCATTTTCTACAAGAGAATATGATAGCTGGTCATGCGAGACTGATCAATGCTGTTACCAATAGGGCGTGTCAAAGCTAGGCGTGTGCATTTACGTCACTCAGTGGCGAGAGACATCAGAACGCTACGTTTGAAATGTGTCAAAACAATGGGGGTAAATAAGAAATTATAGCCAAAGGTTAAAAGATAGTAAGCACCAGCGCGGCGGCAATAACAATCTTGAGTTATAATAGGAAATTGCGTGTTTTTCTGACACAATTCCATACGCATTACCTTGGACCAAGTACAGCACTTAAGTTTGGCATCGAGCAAGTCGACCTTAGTGTCATTCTTGTAGCCAACTCAATGCATGTTGACAATTCCTAGCTCAGATTTCGCTATAGCCTACGGACAAGCTCAGTCTCCCGGGCAGTAGCGTAAAACGACGAGGGTTGCAAGGGGTAGGCGCCGAGGATAGGGGGGTAGGGGGTGCCAAATAACAAATGTTGTATTTTTCATTGTAATTTTCAAACATTTTCGCGACATGACACGGTCAATGGATATTTTTCAAATAATTAAAAGATGATCAAATACTCGTGAAATTTCTACGGAAACATTGAAAACTAAAATTGTTTCTTGTAAAAAAAAAATTGTCAAGGAAACTGGTGAAACTGTTCAATGGTGAGTTTTCCTAAAACTGCTAAATTTATCACAAAATTCTGATGTTTTTTAAAATCTGTAAATTTTTCCGAAAGTTTGTAAGATTTCCAAAAAAAAAAGAAATTTTTCAAATAAACTTTGCAATTTTTTGGAATATTAAAGATGTTCAAGAGTTTAGAAATTTTTTCTTTTTTTTAAAAAAAAAATAACATTTTTACGAATATTTTTCAAAATAATTAACAGATTTTTCAAAAATTACGCTGGGAGCAAATTTTGGAATTTAAAAAAAAAATCGAAATTGACAGAGAAATGGCGAAATTTTATTCAAAATGTGCCAAATTTTCCAAGAATTAAAAAACTTTGCACAACTTACCAAATTGTTGGAAAATGAACGATTTTCAAAAATTTGGAATTTTTTTTATAAAACTGCGAAGTTTTCCACAAAATTCTGTTATCTTATAAAATGTGTAAAGTTTTCCGAAAGTATTCCAAATACCCCTTCCTCCTTTCCTCCCCCCCCCCCCTCATCCTCCCTTCAAAAATAAAACTAACATGTTTTCAATAATGCAAATGATCCGAAATTTCTAACATTTATTTAAGATGATTATTATTATATTTCGGATGAAACAGAATCATAATTGGAAATGGCATGTATTGAACCCTCTTTTTAAGTCATGGGGGAAGGGCGCTTGTAGAATGTCTCCACCAGGGCATCAATTAAGTATACGGCAATAATTTACTTTTGAAGTTGATAAAAATAGAAGAATGAAAAACGACAGTCTTTCGATCCGTTGTTTTCGTCCAGATCAGAAGGTAGTTCCAAGGTTTGGAGCGTCAGAGATGACGAAACATTAATTGACGGATGCAGGTCACTTCCGTCTCTTGTCAATTGCTACATTCATCTTGCCCGCAGGGGCCTCCGTAGGAAGCTAACTGTGTCAAGCAGTCGTCTGTATACGCTACACAAATCCGCCATGAAAGTAGGCCAAATCTGGCAAACACCTTTCGCTAGTCATTCACTCAGGAAGACTGGGGCAGGAGCGTCGAATGACGTCATTGAGTCACCGAGGCAACAGTTCGCCAATTCATGATTTCACTCCAGTGACTATCGCATATTTTTGTCACAATTCATCCTTGGCAAGCTAGCGTGTCTTATAGTAGCTGCTCCATAGGAAGGCGAATTGGTGGGAGGATGGAGGTGGGGGTGCAAAACCGCCCGAAAATCAAAATTGCTCGCAGTGGTCAAATGGTCATTTATTGAGCCGTGACAAAAGAATGGAGTTGCGTGACACCATAACCCGCCATTTTATTAGGGCGCGACGCAGAGGCGTCGATTATCCGGAAATTGATCGTTCTCTGGAACTCTCATACAGGCCGTCACACACGAGTCAAATTATATTCGGAAATAAATTGCTAGATATTGCAGGCCATTGATTTCCGAATATATCCCTAGAGTACGTGACAGCACTGTTTAAAAGCAAAATGCCGGTTAGCCAACTTGACAACACTGCTTATTCTAATATCTCACATAATTGGCTTTAAAAGCACCAGAAGGAAACTTTTGTGCTTGACTGTAAAAAAGTGACGTCAGGCTGTTTCCAGAAATAAGTTGTTCAGAATAAAAACGAAACCAGTTGAATACATACAAGCAAGTCATGCTCTTAGTTTTCCTAATTTGATATTTTGCCCTAGGTGTTAGGTTCAAAAATTGTACTTTCAATTTCGTTGAAAAAATTATCTTAGGTAAATGTTAATACCATCGATGGATAGAGCACCCATGACATCCTATCTAACGACACAAACAGAATTTTCACATCTCTAACGGTTAAGAAAAAATTGGGGTGTCACTGACTTCTGGTCCACCCTGTATATTCTAATAGTCGACGATTAACCAAACACTGCAAGTCTGCAATCGCCATGTAAGAATCATCGACTTCAACAACATATAATTTGAAATGATATTGGAAAGTGAACAAAACCATTTATAAATAAAAGCAACAATAGACAATTTAACATTATTCAACGGTATACCATGTTGCAAAGTTAAGCTATAGGATAACAGTTTCTCATGTACAACATGTAATATGTTGAACGCACATACCTGTACCTCGTATTTTTCACACATTGATTTTAAGGATGGGCCTAACATGAAATTTTTAAATTATTAATTAGCTTTAACCAGAGTTCAATTAGTTGTAAATTTAATTATAAGATTTCAACACTTTTAGCAAAATTAAATAAAACTGCATTTTGAACAATCCACATTACAAGTAAGTTTGTTTGAAGTAGTAACTTTGTCCTTGAACCATTGACCTCTATTGAGTAGATTTATTGCTAAAACAGGTGTTATCGCATTTTAAACTATATTAAACAACAATTCATTACTCACCCAAAAGGTGCAAAAGAGCTAATCAGCGTCATAAAAATCCATGATAAGTTAATATATATATACATTTACAGTAAATAATAAGCCGTAATACAAACTGTATCCCATAAATTACACATTTTGTTATAAAAGGTCACCTTCTTATTTGTCATTGAATTGCATTTTCTGAAAAGCAGCCGGCGAATTCGAATTTTGTGAATAGTACCACAATGATGGGAAGTTGCATTAAGAATGTGTAAAATATATGAACTAACACTTTCCATAAGAGAGTAAATAGATAAAATTATAAACCGCTTGTTCGGATAGCAACGCCTGACTGAATTGAGGGAATAACAAAATTCACAATTAAATGCCATAAACATTTCTATCGCTTGTTTATTATGCAACGTCTGCCTGCATCATTAGTTTGTAAAAATAGTCACAATCTACATCTATAAACCTTATATCTATCAAATTATTATGCGTATACAGACTAGCTAAAAAAACATTTAAAGATTCGCTTCGTATAAACATTATACAGTATATATAGTATTGCAATTTCAAATTTACCGACTTGCATAACAAATACAAATTAATACATGCTTTTTCATGGTAAGAAAATAGTGTATTAAATTCGAATAGTTATACATTCATTTCATAATTTATGTTTGATGGATGCGGTTTTTAGCTTTTAGTTTAAAATTAATTAAGATAAAAATTCAGTTTAATAAACATACACGTCTTTTAAATGTAAATAAATTGATAAATATGTACTTACCATTCATTAATTTAAATTCAGTAAAGGATTAGGCAATTGGAAGTTATCTAGAATTGAATAAATCAAATTAATAATTACTATTTTGATATAAATTAACAAAGTGGATAAATAATTAGATGTAAAGTAAGAACGAGCAACAAAGACGTTCGCTCATGTGTTATTGTCATAGTGAAATTACCATCGACGATTAACCACATAAGCTTTGATCATTTGATGTTAACCGAGTGAAAAACACTGCCACAATTGTGCTGCCACAATTTCCAAAATGCTGCCACAATTTCCAAAAAGCTGTCACAATTTCCAAAATGCTGCCACAATTTCCAAAATGCTGCCACAATTTCCAAAAAGCTGCCACAATTTCCAAAATGCTGCTACAATTTCCAAAATGCTGCCACAATTTCCAAAATGCTGCCATCTTTCCAAAATGCTGCCACGATTTCCAAAAAGCTGCAACGATTCCCAAAAAGCTGCCACAATTCCCAAAAAGCTGCAACAATTTCCAAAGAGCTGCCACAATTTCCAAAAAGCTGCCACAATTTCCAAAATGCTGCCACAATTTCCAAAATGCTGCCACAATTTCCAAAATGCTGCCACAATTTCCAAAATGCTGCCACAATTTCCAAAATGCTGCCACAATTTCCAA
>JAQGBX010008080.1:0-10833 GCA_034698745.1 Megaphyllum sjaelandicum
TCCCAGGTAGGTGACGCTGACGCATTCCCTGGCGTTGGTGTTTAGCCCTCGTGTGCAGAAATAGGCCAACGTTAAAAATCCACCAGCCAACCAACCAACCAATCAACTATACTGAGCATGTCTAATTTTAGTGATTAATGTTAAAACAGGTAATGTTTGAGTTTTAACGCATCACTTGATAATTAGTGACTTGCACGATAGTATTTCGTTGAGTTATTATAAATGCATTATACAAATTACATGCATACATGTATATCCGAGTGCCACTACATCACTATAGCAACCAACTTTATCACCAACTGAAATGTTTTTGGAAAATTCTTAAATGCTCACTCGAAGAGACAACAGACGCATAATTACGACTTAAATAAACTAAATACAATATACCACTGAACCGAATTCAATCAATACCATATTTTTAGAAATAAAAAATACGGAGACAGCATGGCTCGTGCAAGAAAAACTTCAAAAGTTGATACAATTTCACTGGCCGATTATCGACAACGATTTAATAAGCGGGTAATCGTCGATTACGAATACTTCACCAAAAGTTACCAACCTATAACAACCGCCATGAAGCTATTCGGATTTAAAATTGTTTTGGAAAATGAACCAAGTGATGGACTTTTCTACAAAATATATCGTCTCGTGCTGATTATATACAGCGTTTTCAACATTACGCTGAATGTTTATGCCGCAGTGAATATTGTAATTTCCTTAAAAGCATCACAGAAACTTGATTTTTCCGCATTAATTTATCTCGACCAAATCATCAGTTTGTTAATGTTGATGCACTGGGCAAGACATGGCCAGGAAGTGGTGTCCGTTTTGAAGCGATTGGCTAACCTGTTGGAATCCTTGATTGTTGACGATTCAAATTACAAAAATATTCGTTACTTATCCATGACTTTAACGCTGGTAGTGTTAGCAATCACTGGTGCCATGCTTGTAATTAATGCATTCAGGGTGGTGTTTTATGAAGAAATATTTACGAAGCAGAACTTTGCCAAAGTTTATTTCGGACTTTCCGTTCACGGAATTTTTTTGGGGAAACTATTACTTTCATTGACGGACTTTCCCTATACCATTCTCGTTATGTGTGTTAACTTCTACTCTGTTCTGATCGTAGTTATAAGTTATACGTTGCACAAATGTTTCGCCAGCTTGAACATGATGCTAACAATGGCGGCCAAAAGGAATTGTAGCCTACAAGATTTCTATGTTTTTCAAAGAAAACATCAGCGAGTAACTTCAATGGTCCGGCTGATAAACACATCATTTTCGCCGATTATTTTAGCTTTGGCCTGCATCTTTCTCTTTCTATCTTTCTTTCTATTCTTTACTCTGCAGTCAGTACATAGTACCATGTGGCAGAGGGGATCATCATTCAATTTAAATCAGACTAATTAGTCTGGTCGTGATTGATCCCAAAATCAAAACCAAAAAAATCAAAACCATGCAAATTGTGATGGCCTTCAAGGGATTGAAGCTCTGTATGAAAACTTGTACAACGTCTGAAATACTTTTCTACTCATACTCCATGGTGCTGTTTGTTGAATCAAGTTTAATGTTTTGTGCCATAACAATTGCAGCTGGAAAGTTGTACACTCAGGTAAGAAGAATTAATATCAATAATGCGATCTGTGCCAATCGTAACATTTTCGAAAGTTCCACTCATTAAACAAGATGTATCTCAACGTAACCTTAACTTTTCGCTGTTTACTTCAGGATAACTTCTCTATTTTTAATTCATTTGTGGGAAACTGTCACGTTGAGATTAAACTTTGCCATATGCATGTGCATTTAGATATAGTAACAAAGTTTTATTACGTCCTTCGCAAATCTGATCTATTACATGCACATGTACATTATGTACAGTACATCTTGTACGCTCAAAAGTCAGTATGTTAAGTTTTCTAACAAATTAAATCGTTCACATTTTTATGTTTTCAGGCCCAAAGTTGTTTCGACCTGCTCCTGAATTTAAGCCTGGAGAATCCTGAGATCTATTCAGATAGAATAGCGAATCGTGAGATACACAAGGTGAGATACACAAAATTACCAGTTAATTTTTTTCAAAACTTAAATATTACCTAATACGCTATAGGTTGAATACTATAACAGAGTAAATGTATTGCAAAGTATTGCCATTGGAGATTTTGATGCAACGCACCGTAACTAATTTTCGATATAAAAAATTAAATATACGATTGCTCATTACAGAGCTGCCACATAACAACACTGTTTTCAGCACAACGTTTGATGTCGCCAGTTGGCATTACTGCATCGGATCTTTTCATCATTAACTATAACTTTTTAATTCTGGTAAATTATGCAAATGTGATAAAAATAATATTAACAAATAACTATACGATAAATCATTTTTTTCAAAGAATTCATTTTGTTTTCAGGTTATTAGTACAACTGTGACATATGTAACCTTAATACCTGACTAAAAAGTAAATGTATTTATAATAAATCCTCAAACAACACTCAATAAGAACATTATGTTCCACTGCACATGAAGCCAATTCACGTGCAATTTGCACCAGGAATCAGATGTAAATTAAATTTTTCGTCAATCCACACAAAATATGTAATTTAAAAATACATGTATGCATCTAGTTGGAAAATTGATACTCGAACACGGACTTAATATGTCTTTAAAATAGAGTCTGTAGAGCAAAGAAGATTTACAGTAAAAAAGAGCCAGCGATATCAATCTTAGGTGCCACTCAAGGCAGTTACTTTGGAAAACTACCAGGAAAAATTGTAGGCATTTCTTTTTCAGTCCCCGGGTAGGTAGGATCTAGGAACATGTTACCATCAAAAGTTGTAATGGCAATTACACTATCAGAGTTTAACTAACTGCTGAAAACACTGCGGATACCAGACTATGTTAATTTTGTAGTATAATACTGTGGAAACTAACCTGTATGAACAATCACCATGCTTTAAGTACCAACTGTGACTGTATCAACTAATTTATGTATTGGGAAGGTGTCAGAGATAGCCTACTATCCTATCTATTCCATTTCCACTAACGGAATAAAGCTATTATTATTATTATTATTACATGTATTATTATTATTATTATATTATTCTTATATAAGTGCGTCGCTTTGTTGTCAATATATTATTCCCATTGAAATAATTGTTGCCAATTTGTTTGTTTTATAAACAAATGTATTGAACTGCTGAAAGTGGCAGATTTTACAGAGCAATAACATTGACATTGCGTTCATACTCTCCATTTTATGTTATTCGGGCAAACAGTAACTGTCGTTGATAAATTTAAAGAATTTCAAACACCATATAAAATTTACCATAAAATCTTATGGGAATTTGTACATAAGGTTTTCTGAACCACTCACATGTACAGCATACTATGACAATTGACAATTACAATTGCACTGGTTTCGAAAAGGCCTGCGAAACCATTAAACTTGACATTGAGTTTTCACATGATATGTTCGGACTTTCCAATCCTCACAAACATTCTGGGATACGTTTCCTCTTGATCAAGGTCAGTAAGGTTCTTTCAAACTCTATCTTATTTTGTGTGCATTGATTGCAGTCATTAGTTACATGATACCCATTTATCTTTTTAATTTAAACACGGTATTAGTAATGACGGCCAGTCACCATATTATCCTTAACCATTTTCACGAATATTAAAAAAAAACATGAAGAAATTCAACATGACGGAATACAACAGTTAGAAAACAAACATCAAATCTCTGCGCCATTAGTTATACAATAAGTAGTTATAAGTTCCTGTTCGTGGTAGGGGACAAAACTAATGTTTAAAAAAGTTTAAAAAATGAAGAAAAAAATTAGCAAGGTCAAATAAACGTTTTCAAATTCACAATTTTCAGGTTATCATCAAGCAGTTACATAGTCATCCTCATACCTTGATATACTGTATGTCGATCATGCATTGAAAAGTGCAACTAGTGCACTTCGTGCATCTTCGTTATAACTAGTTAGACTGAAGAAACTTTTCTAAATCCTTACTAGAAGTAAATTCATTAACGCAACACAAAAACGGTTTATCCTGCGACTGTCCTCTTATTATTTTCTTGACTGTTATATTAGCATGATCATGTACTAAGTATTTGAAATTGCATTTTTAAACAATGTTTTAAAATTTTCGCAATATTAGTCTCCATGGACATCGGCTTTTTTTTTTAATTACACGTAATTATAACATTTCGTAATGTTCGAGTTTTAACGTCCAGTTAGTAGCACAAGTGATAATTAATGAAACTGGACCATCGCACGACAATATTACGATAAATTATAAGAACTTCATTATATAAATTACTTATAAATGTACATGAATATGTACCCTAGTGCGATTACATCACCATAGCAACCAAATGTTTCAGCAGCTGAGATGATATTAAATGCTCATACGCGAAGATACCACAGTCGCATTACATGTATATCGAAAAAATAAACCAATGAATAGAAGTCAATCCCCATTTTTTAAAACTAAAAAGACAGAAACAGAATGGCTCTTGCAAGCTCAACTTCAAAACCTGATATACACGTAGTTTCTGTGACCGATTATCGTCATAAATTCAATGAGAAAAAATGGAACACCGTCGATTACGAATATTTCATCAAAAGTTACCAGCCCATAACAACTGCCTTGAAATTATCCGGATTTAAAATTGGTTTGGAAAACGGAACAAGCGATGGACTTTTCTACAAAATCTACCGTCTCTTGCTGGTTGCGTACAGTGTTTTCAACATCATACTGAGTATATATGCAGCAGTGAGAATTGTAATTTCCTTAAAATCATCGCAGAAACATGATTTTTGCGCGTTATTTTATATCGACCAACTCATCAGTTTGTTAATGTTGATGCACTGGTCAAGACACGGTCAAGAAGTGGTGACCGTTTTGAAGCGATTGGCACACCTGCTGGAATCATTAATTGTTGACGATGCAACTTATAAAAATATCCGTCACTTATCCCTAGCTTTAACCCTGATAGTGTTAGCATTCACCGTTGTCATGATTCTGATTAATGTCCTTAGATTGGTATTTTTTGAGGAAATCTTTTACGCGCAGAAATATACTAGGCTTTACTTCGGACTTTCTGCTCCAGGGATTGTTTTAGCAAAGCTCGTTCTTGCATTCACAGACTTTCCCTACATCATTCTCGTTATGTGCGTTAATTTATACTCTGCCCTAATCGTAGTAATTATCTACACGCTACAGAAATGTTTCGCCAATTTGAATATGATGCTAAAAATGGCTGCCAGGACGAATTTGAGCCTACAAGATTTCGTTGTTTTTCAAAAGAAGCATCAGCGAATCACTGCAATGGTTCGACTGATAAACACCTTGTTTTCGCCGATCATTTTAGCCCTGGCTTGCATTAAAACTATGCAAATTGTGATGGCCTGTAAGGAATTCAAGTACGGCGTGAAAACGTCTAAGTTTCAAGCGTCTGAAACACTTTACTACGCGAACTCGATGTTGCTGCTCGCTGAATCAAGTTTCATGATGGGCTCCATAACAATTGCAGCTGCAAGGCTATACACCCAGGTAAGAAGAATTAGTACTATTACAGTGATTAAGCTCATCGTGCGAGTATTTCAGCTGTATGGATACTATTGTTATATTCCTCCAGAAATAAATACTTCAGGCATGGGGGGCGCCAGGTGACAGGACCAGGGTATGCTGAGAGGGCCTACGACGGGTGTGCAAGCTATAGGTCAGGGTATGCTGCAATGTTATTTTTCATAATGGAAGCATACCCTGAATTTTTGAGGGTATGCTGAAGCATACCAAGCATACTATACAGCGCCGCCTATGACTACAGGACGTTCTAAATTTTAGCCATTTAATTTATAGTCTTTATGATTGTTTGCCTGAAAGAAATGGTACCAAGGTCCCAATTGAAAAACCAATATGGCCTTTTACAGAATATGTCCAGCACATCTTAAATGCTCAAAAGCCAGTAGTTTTCCAACTACATGTTCATGTAATGAAATTAAATCTTTCACATATTTATGTTTTCAGGCCCAAAGTTGTTTTGACCTGCTTCTGAATTTAAGCCTGGAAAATCCAGAGATCTACTCAGATAGATTAGCCAACGTTAACAAGGTTAGATAAAATACAAGTTAACAATATACATGTATGTATAATACAGTGTAAGTCGCCTATTCCAGAAAAGCTACAGTACACAGTATAGTTTTAATTGAATGCAACGCACAATAACTATTTTCGCTGATTAACTAAATATACGATCGCTCATTACAGAGTTGTCACCTGACAACACTGTTTTCAACACAACGTTTGGTGTCACCAGTGGGCATCGCTGCATCGGATCTCTTCATTATTAACTATAACTTTTTATTTCTGGTAAGTAAGGTAAAAATAAAAAAAAAACTTATCAAATAACATTGATACAGTGTATAACCATTATACATGTACATTTCAGGTTATCAGTACAACTGTGACATATGTAACCCTAATACCAGACTAATCAGTAAATTTATTTATAATAAATTCTCTATTAATGCACGGCTAATAATTACGTAAATTCTACACGAAGCCTTTTCACGTACAATTTGCATTGGGAATTTGTTTTCGTAATGCGTGTGGAGTGTGGAGGATGCGCTCAAAAAAAAGGTTTAATAGCACATTTTTCATAAAAGTCATTAATAAAGGTTCATGTGTATACACATGTGCATTTACTGTGTATGTTTTGTCGTCCTTTTAAATTTTTTTCAGTTCATCACAAAAGCGGAAATATCGCTCCAAATAAAATGTATTGTATGAATAAACAATTTTCAACACATCAATGCATTCATTCAAAATGCCAGTTGTTACAGATGAATAAATGTGGCATTTTTGTTCTTCCTTTTGTTATCTTTTTCAAACAAATAATAATTGCCCTTGATATCTATTTATATAAAATAGAAAACGACGCCATTTTGCTTTTTACGCTAGCCAATCCTGTTGCGTTTACGGCAGGTAAAACTTGAGCTCGGCAAGTCCGCAGCCTACGATTGGCCGTTCGTGACACACCCCCGCGGGGAAAAACAAGGCCATAAATCTTCTGTAATTTACCCCGGACCGTGAAACTGTCAAACAGGTTTCGCGTCCCCCCTCCTGGATGCGCCCAGGTCGTATGGCGCCATCTATTGGCAATAAAGGACAGCTAAATCTAACTCCTGATCGCATAAAAAGGGTTAGCAAATCAAACCACAATTTTTACCCGGGCAAGGCCGGGTATTACCGCTAGTCTATGATAAATTTGAAATGCCTTTTAAAAAATTACCATCATGAGTGTTACGGCTGTTGATGTTATCGCGTAAATGAGGTTTTCTAAACCCTTTCTACAAAATTAAAATTTATCTATAGGTCAATAAACGCACTACTTAACAGCAAACATTACATAAATTAATTTCAATACATCAAAGTGCCATCAAATGCACTCTCACATTTGATCGCTAATTGAATTTACTAGTGTACAGTATATCGGGTATGTGGATATGGGAATGACCAATTTAGTTTGATCAAACTATGAAGTTGAGGTCTGCATGTAGGTAAGAGTAACTATATAAATTCGTACTTTTGAAAACCGTATAACTACATTTCTCAAATTTCTGTACATCAACTAAATTTATTTTTACTTTAAATCAGATTTTTTTTTAATATTCGTTCAAATAAATTATTAAAAACATGAGATGGAATAGCATTCATCCAGGTAGAACTTCAAAATCTTCAATAATTTCACTGTCTGGATGTCAACCCGCATTCGACGAAAACAAGTGGACTTGCGCGGATTACAATAATTTAAAAAAGAGCTACAACCCTTTAACAACTGCGATGAAATTAATCGGTATAAAAATTGATTTGACAAACGACGAAAGCGATGGACTAGCCTACAGAATGTATCGCATTACGTTGATTTTGGTTAGCATTTTCGATATAGCAGTGAGTGCAAATGGTTTAGTGCGAGTAGTAAATTCCCTGAAAGAATCTCGTACACTCGATTTCGAAACATTGTTCAATATCGACCAAGTCATCAGTTTGATCATCCTTATGCACTGGTCAAAAAAGAGAAGGCAAATAATTTCGGTTCTAAAACAAGTGGCACACCAATGTGCATTTCACCACCTTAATAACAAATCCTATAAAAGGATCCGTCGCTTGTCCATGACCTTGGCATTAGTGTCTTTATCGCATACGTGCTTTCATTACATCATTATTCCCGTCATGACTTTTGCCTACAAAAACGATAACAGAGACATGGAATTTTCACCCCATTATTTCGGACTTCCCGATCATCGACAAATCATTGCAAAACATGTACTCTTTCTAATCAACATTTTATACGGCACTCTCATCCTGTGCGTCAATTTATACACCTCGTTGATTGTTGTAATTATCTACACTGTCTACACGTGTTTTCTTCATTTGAACGAATCGTTAAAAACTACAGCAAGTCGCCATATTGCCCTAAGGCATTTTCACAACTTTCAAAAGAAACATCAACAAATCAACGCACTGGTCGAGCGAATAAATGTCGTGTTTTCTCCTGTTATTTTAACCCTGGCGTGCATTAAAACTCTTCAAATTGTAATGGGCTTCAAGGAGTTGAAATCTAAAGTAACAAAATCGGACAACCAGAAAGTCAACACGCTCGACTACGTTTACTCCGCTGTGTTGTTCGCCTCATCTATTTTCGTAATTTGCATCTTGACTATATCAGCTGGAAAACTATGCTCACAGGTAAGATCAAATACAAATGTTAACAAATAAAAAAAAAAACACGTAAATGAAGAATATCTTCATGTGTAATATAATCCTCCAAAGTAATACAACAGCACTCGTAAATGTTGATGACTATATGAAAAGGCCATTTTGCGGGAATATATACCTGAGAGAGGTATACCCAGGTATATTCGAAGATCGTTCTATTAGCACTTCCTTTAATGGGGCCAATAGTTAACGAGAAATCGTCCGCTTTGCCAATGTTGACATATTGAAATTTAGGCTCGCTGCCACTTGTAGATAGCAAAGCTTCGATGCCTTGCGGAGAAGCCCACGATCACTAGTAGAATGGGGCGCTTTCCCAAGATGCACTTCGATGCACGCCTAGGCCTATCGAAGGGAATTCGAGTGGCCGAATAGAATAAGAGGGCAAGTTCGAACCCGAATAAATCGCGAATGGTTGAAGATATCCGCGCAAATCCAACGCGAATAAATTAAAAAGCAACCAAACTATTTTACTGCAAATTCTCAATTCATTTGATGAACCGAAAGTTAGTTAAAAGACAAGGTTTGCGACGGGAAAATAACATAACGCGTTTTACAAAATTGTTAGTTTCCAAAGTAACAAATTTCAACTAACCAATAAAGTTTCAGTTTAAAGGTGTTTTTAAGGCTGCCATTGGCAGAGCAATATTCCAGGATGTTTTTTAAAAATATATTTTTTGTTAATCAATGATTTTTTGTTTCTAAATTGTACTCCCTTTTATATTGCAGGTAAGCTGAATTTCGGTTTACCTCTATTTTCCCATCTGTTTCACAGCGACCGTGAAAGAGAGGGATTAAGTCCAATAAGTCGGACCCCTTCGTGCCCTAAGGTAAAAGCCGGTTTTCTGAAGTTTTCTAACCCTCAAAAGAAGGTTAAACGTTCTGTTTTTGCAATAGTTCCAGGTGTCTTGGCACCGAAATAATTTTGCTTTTTGAGAAGGTAATTTTCAGCCATTTTGAATTAATAAAATTCGCGAATAATCTCATAATTTTGCCATATTGTCACAGACCGTCGCAATATTTCAATAAAACTTACGAATAACGTGTATTAGGTGTAGTAAATCGCATTAATGTAAATTCAAATGCAATTAATGGAACAAAATATAGAATTATTAAATCGTCTACCTTTGTTTGATCAAATACCTACATGCATACCACCACTACAGGTAGTTTATTTGTGAGATTGGGTGTAATAAATGTTTATAATGCATTGTATGTTTTTCAAAATTCAGTTAACAGGAGGTTTCATTGAAATACCATAAAATATTGTGGCCTAGTAAATTGCTACTGTATGTCAAAGAAACGTTTTGTAATTATATTACAGACGTGTAACAATCTTTCCAAACACCAGGGTGTTCGTAAAAGCTATCAGCCTATAATAACCGCCTTGAAAATAACAGTAATTAAAATTGATTTGAAAAATGAGAAGTGCAGCGCTGGAGCGCTCAACAAAACCTATCGAGTCATTTTGACACTGTATAGTTTTATGCATATCATGATAACAGCCAGAGCCATAGTTAAAATTATGGTTTCCTTGAACGAATCGCAGAAACTCAATTTCGGGGCTTTGAACAACATCGATCAATTCATCAGTTTTGTAATTTTATTGCACTGGTCAAGAAAGGGACAGAGTGATTTCTGTCATCAAGCAGCTGGCCCACTTGTTCGAGACTTTAAATGTCAATACAAAGTCCTACAAAGATATCCGTGAACTGTCCACAACTGGATAGTAGTTTCGTCCGCATACAGTGAGGGGAAAAAAGTACTTCAACACCCTAAAATGTCGAATAACTTAATAAATAATTATATTTTTGCAATGAAATAATTACTGAAACAAATGAAAGATTATCCAGACACTTTAAGAAAAATTCAGCTTGAAACTATGAACATTAAATAAATTATAAAGAAAAATAGTGAAATGTCGAGTCGGGGGAAAAAAGTAATTCAACACTGTACTTTCTCTCCATTGGGAATGGGGAGAAAGTACAGTGTAGTTCTTTAAATCCTGATTTATAATTTTAATTCTGTGTGAAGAGATGGTCTAT
>JAQGBX010008081.1:0-10830 GCA_034698745.1 Megaphyllum sjaelandicum
AGCGAAATAAAAACCATTGTGTTTTTCCGCTATGCCGTTATGCGGAAGACCCCACGTGAGCTCAACAACGGGCTGAAGAAGGGTGTAAAACGAAACAATGGCGCTCAGAAGAAATCTGTGTTGGCGGCCATTTTTCATTTATTCAGACTAGAACGTGTGTCATTGAAACGCTGTTACCACTTCGATATCGACTCTAAATAGGGCTTCAATGCGATTTGCATCCCTTGAAAACCCTACAAACCTCATTCCAAATGCAAGCACAATAGGTCCAGAACAAAAAGACATTGAAAATCAAAGATAGAATTCATGGGCAAGACAGATTGCTAATCGGAGGTGTTGATTGATGAAAGTTGTTGCATTCAGCGAAAGTTGATCACCCGCGTCGGTTGATGAAATCTGACTTTAGCCTAATTATCGGTTTATTAATCGGATTTGGAATCTATATAGGTCCGCGTCATGGCCTTTACCTTGCTTGACATTTAGGAGACTGTCTAAATGGGCGATTCCCAAACAGCACAACGCGTGCCATTTTGATACGGGTTGATGAATAAAGCAGACATTTGACTTACTTAAGGGGGTGCTAAGTACTACTCTTGACGTTTCAGATCCACTTTTAATTTTAAACGTTTTTGAAACGTTAAAAATGGAAAGTTTGCGCATTTTGCATTGTCATTTTTGTCGATTAAATTTGGTTGAAAGAAATCACCCAAATCTTCTAATTAAAAAAAAAATTGAAATCTTAAGTTTCTTTTTTTAAAAAAAAAATAAGGCAAAAGAATTTAAAATTAGAAGAAATTAAAATTATTATTTGACAATAAAACAACAACTACATTTCTTCTTATTTTAACAAATTTAAAAATTACTACAAAAATGACAATGCTAAACGTAGAATCAGCTTCATTTCTCTTATATACTTAGAGTGTACATTTTAATATTTAAAAAAAAATAATAGCAAACAATTAAAAAAGTGCGGACAGAGGAGAAGCTAAAAAAACTAAATTTTATTTAAATTAGTTGTTATTAGATTAAGTATTTTCAATGAAGATATCCTGGCATTTGCGACGATAAAAAATTTTAGAAGGTTCCATAAAAAGGAAAGGTTTCAATTTTTTTCGACCAAATTTCTTTTAATTTAATTAAAATTAAAAATTTTAAAAACATGTTTTCAAATGTTATTTTAAATAAGCAAATTTTACAAGGTACCCTATAATGGAAAGATTTCAATATTTTTTTTTTAACCAATTTAGATGAAAAAAAATTTAAATAAAAACAAAAAATACGGAAATAACCTTACCGTTGACATGATTGTGTTTTTCTACAAATTTTTGCTTTGGAACATTGTGAAATTTTCTCTTTATTCACAAAATATAGTCGTCGAGGAATGTGAAATTAGATCATTGTTACTATTTAGAAAGTTGCTGAAAAAGAAGCCATCTTAAATCACGTTTTATCTTTTAAATTGTTGTTAAAAAAAGTCTACAATCAACTAAAAAATATGTAAAAAGTACATCGGAAATCGAAAATCTCAAATTCTTTCGCCTCAATTATAGTAACATTCTTCTCCTTAATGAGCAAACACTTCATTTTAAAAAGTTTTTTATGATATCATAGTATCCCGTCTGGTTTTACCAGTAGATTTTCAAGGCTTTTTGTAGTCTTTTAATAGGAAGAAAGTAAGAGCTCCTTCATTATTAAGATGAGAAACTCATTAGCTAAAGTCATGGTTAGTTATGCTAACAAAAATTCTAATTTGAAAATATTTCTTTACTCAGCATAATGTTTCTGCATCATGTCAATAAATAAATTGGGCCTTATCACGGGACTCCATAAAAGTGTTTTACCGAAACCATTTCTATCTTTAGTCATTCCTTTAACAACTGATGAACCAAAAATACAGTTTTCGTGGATTTACGTGATTTTATAGTGATGGAACTAATTTAAAGTTGATAAATGGATAATGAAAAATAAAATCATAAAATTTACAAACTTCTGAAAAATGAATCATCTATTACGCAAAAACATAACCAGGAACTTTCCAAAAAACAAGTGAACTGTGAGAAATACAGTATACAGTATCTTTTGAACCAGAAACTTTGAAGGATCGCCCAGTTTTCCCTATACCATTCACTAAATCTAGAAGTCATTTATAAAAGTTAAAAAAAGGTTTGGTTGGGATTCAAGGATTTGGTCGTGAAAAGGACAGTGGATGAAAACTATAGTTTTTTTTTGCAAAAAAGTGTAAAATTCATTGACGGTCAGTGATACACTAGCCATCATAACGTTTGTAATCATGCTGAATCATCGAGTGCAGATGACCAATTCTGTCAAGTAAGCATTCATGAAACTAAACAGGTTCTCTACACGGAGAAATTGTTATAAATATCAGCATGGTCTCCCTCGAAAAAAATTGCATATTTATTTTTGCTGGCAATATTATACATGTAAGGTGCAGAAAAATAAATACTGTATATTCAAAGAAAAATCTATCCTTATGGAAACGAAACATGCAAAATTAACACTGAACGTATTTTATACATGTTTCTCAACATGTCAGAACAAGTAATTTGCACTAAACTAACGATGCATTTTACTTGCATTACTTTGGCGTGTTTATTTAACACGTAAAGTCAAAATCATTAAATATACAGTATGTACATTATGTGCTATTAACTAGAGCATTTCTGAGAATAAATTATGAAACATGACCCATTTACATATTTAAGGAATGTGTTCAAAAACAAAGCAAACATTATGACGCATTCATTTTCGTGTTTTTAAACTAGAACTGTTTTGGATGTAAAACAATTTTCTTGGCATTCCAAGTGTTCGTAAGGAAGTTGAAAATAGTGCACATACTAGTAATAAAAAAACATTCCATAACATTAAAATACCATTTCCTTGAGTCATGTTGCAATTTTTCCATTTACAATGTGCATGCACCTGACCACAGTATACATGAATGTAACCTGGCACGGTTTACATATTCTATGTTATAAATATTTTAACATCAAACTACAAACTTCCAAACACTACGAACATATTATTAACATTTTGTCTGTGTAATCTTTTCTGTGAGGATATTACCACCTTCTTGAAATATGATCTATGAATTTTGTATCGAAGTGATGTTAAAATATTGAACATTTTCAAGTAAAACATGTAAATTTGCAAAATACAAATATCTGATCTAACATGATAATTACAATCGTTAATGTTAAGATTTACGACATGATTCGAACATTATTTCAAAAAAATGCATTTGCGTTTTTCCCAGGCTTTACTTTAATGCATTAGGGTACGCATTCGTTGGCAAAAATTAACTTTCTTACTTCTAAGTGCCAACGAATGCGTACCCTTAGACATCCTGAAGGGAAAATTCTTAGAAAAAAGTAACATGTTTTAAAAGCACAAACGAAAGAATCACATTTATAATATGAAAACATACATGTACGTTTTTCTTCCAAACGCCTTTTTACAACATATCTGAGAGAACTTTCAACTTTTAATTCCTGGATTGCAATAATTAATAACACGTTGAATTAATACGCTGAGTGAATGTCCTATTGTGGGGCAATTAACTGCAAAAATTTGTTTTCAAAACATGCGTTTTAATCAATTTATTGTGCTCGTTTATGCAATTAATAAGCATGTCACAAAACGTTTTATTATGTCAATTGAATGCACATTTCAATTCCAGAAATGACGTGTCAGAATAGCTAGCACTTCCTCCAAAAATATATGAAAAGGGTGGCGGCATGCATACGCCGCTTACATTTTTAATTAAATTTCCACAGTTTTAATAAGGAAATATGCAGCGGACAATGGACTTTTCACTCGAATTGTTAGCCCACTTACCATTACCCTGCTTGGTATGAATACCAAAGACATTTAAAGAAATGCTAATAACGAAATATTCACACACCACCAGGAAATCATGGAGTTGTTGAATTATTATGTGCAACCCTTTTTAATGAATTAATATGTAATTGTGTAGCGAGGAAAGTAATTAATGAAGCATTATATACAAATAATAGGTGCGAAGTCAACTCATGTTTATTTTATCCCACAAAGAAGTTTAACGTACTGAAACAAGAAAAAAATTGCCTGAAAATCTTTGTAAATTTACCTTTTTTTTATGAGAGTTTAATTCTAGATTTGAACGTCACATGAAAATTCCTATATCAGGAAACTGGAGGTGGAGAAAAGATGTGCATGATTTACTAAAACTATGTGAGACACGTGTGAAGTAATATTCCTACTTCATAATTATAATGTCTAATTAATAAAGAAAATGCCTTTCCTGATATTAAATACCAATGTATGCATTGTAAACGATATTCTAACATTACTTCAGGTGTATTCAGGATGTCATAGTCTACATACATGTATTAAATCACTTGTAAATGCGTAACAAATATTTTGGCAGATATTGAGATATTGTACTCATAGTAAAACATAAATTTATCAGTTTATGTTTTTGAAAATCAATGAAAGTCTTTAAAACTTTTTTAAAATAATTTAGCAATTTTTTGAAGAAGCAGACACATTTGTGTGTTCTTGTAAGACTTTTCTATAATTTAGAATGCAGAAATTGTATGTTTTATTATACTGTTGTGGGACAGAGGAGAGGGGTGCTGAGCTTAATTATTCTGTCACCCGAACACCAAACACGTAAACACACTACATGTAGTTGCACTTATCGTATGTGTTTCGGAAGAAAAGAAAGCAAATGTAAAGTACAGATTTTTTTAACATTACAGTTTTATTACAGCTCAAATTTGTGTTTTTGAAATCAGGTTACAAAACAGTACACTGTACAAATATCGCATATTTACCTCAGATTCCAACGTAATGTACAGTGCATGTAAACAAATTACATTCTTTCACACAACTGGAAACTCAAAGGAAATAAGGTTTCTAGTTGTGTAAACCACTTTGATTTTGTCCACAAGAATTTCAGTCTTAATTCATAGCGTATAGTTTTTCTGCATTTCAGCTTGGTAAAACAGCAATTTCAAGCTATAAGTTTTCCACTGCGGTTATAGTCTTCGTAAAAACAAAAGCTCGGCAACCATGTAATCAACACCCACACAGGTGATTAAACCTACGAAATATGCAATTAAGGTTATGCAAAATGCAATGAGGCATGCAGCTTTCGGCAATTCATCGTGATTCTCGCAGCATGCGCTGCTGATGACACACTAATGTCACATTAAAAGCACATTGACCACGCAACAATGGCAATGGTATTACCAAGCTCTGTGCTTGCCAACTGACTTTGATGAAAATTTTCACTGGAATAATCAATTCTTGATCAATGCTGCTTTCTACGATGGCCTCGTAAGTCAGAAACCGCGACAAGATTTGTGCTTCACTCAGTCGAGCACCATCCAATTTCCAGAAGGAAAAAAAAATCATGAAACCGAAAGTTTCCATCAAAAAGTTGGTCGAGCTACCGAAATCATGGATGAAACCACTAAAAACACCGTGACGAGCCATGTTCCGCATTTGCACATCTGCGAAAGCAGTGATACCTGAAGCAGTGATCTGCGATGATCACTCTGCATTTTCGGACACCCTGTATTTGTAAATTTCGTTTTCACTACTTTATCGAACTAAATTCTTAAAACTGATAATGTGTGCCTAGATTCCCAAACAATGACTTTCGCAACAAACAAATACACATTTTTGGTAAAAACATGTGTGGCATGTAACTTGTTTTTCTTACAAGTTTTTAGTAACGATTGTTCTTTTCGGTTATAGGTTATGCATTCGTTCCGCTTGCAGATGTTGTTCTAATTTTTTACATGCAGATATGGAAATTATATCAAATGTTATCATTTTTTAAAGTAAATAATTAGATTATAGTTCAGAATGCGTAATTTTGTAGCATTTCAAAAGTTTTTAAAGTTCTTTTATTCCAATAAATTGAAAAACAAAAACAAAAAACAACAGCTTTTGTGGAACGAATTATACTGTACATTTTAAGGGAAAATTATTTTTTAAATATATTCTCTAATTTTATACCATTGTTTAAAAGTGCTTTATGATTATTCAAATGATGACGTCCACAGATTTTTTTTTTTTTAAATTGAATTTTTTTTTTCACAAAATACAAGCGAAACAAAATTTAAATTCAGTTCCATAACTGAGCAGTGGATCATGCTACAAAGCATACCTCATGAAATACTATTTTATATAATTTATCCATTTTAATATGCAAATAATTTTTAGAATTATATACTTAAGCCTACAATAAACGCTGCGTGCAACAGACATTAACTTATGCACCAGGAAAATCCTAAAATAGACGTAAAAAGCTTTCAATTATTTTATATTTTTCATGCCAATACAGAGTATATTGAACAATCATGGCTTAAAAGTAAACTGTTTTCAGATAAAAAGTTCAGAAATTGGGTTATTGAGCGTAATTCGGTGCAGTTTTCGATGTGGGAATTCGGCCTATTATTTATTGTTGGAAGCATTTAACTGAAAATGTTTCATGAGAAAAACTTCGCCTGGTATACCTTAAAATCAAGCTGGTGCAAAAGGCTTATTTCTCATCTATTTTTAGAAGTAATTTGCCACGGCATATTTGTGCGTTACCCAAAACGTTCCAAAATGCATACGAAAAACGCCTTATTTGTGCCAATTTCCTGTGCACATGCATCGAAAGCAAGTTATAAAAGCATAAAAAACATTTTGCAATAGTCAAAAATCATTCCAATAATGTATTTTTATCGACATGAAAGCATTTTAACGAGCTAGACTTTTCTAAAAAAAATCTGAAATACACAAAATTGGCAATTACTTTGCGCATCTTTGCAAGAAAACGTACCCTGTTAATTTCAGAGAAATTGGGACGTACTATAAAAAATCAGCTAAAAACCATGGTTAATGAAAGAAATATTTCGCTACTGCATTTCCAACTTAAGATGGGACTTATTAAAATTTACAATCTCGATTGCTAAAAAATTGATTCTTTATAAACATGTACATGTAAATGTTACCCCCAATTTTTCACACAATCGAAAATCTGGAATTTTTGCTGACCAGTCCAGTACATGTCCTATTAATTAAAGACCTATTTTTACTTCGCATTATTCATACGCTTCTTGGCATCCAGTCATAAATTTCGCATACAGTAATTTGCGTGCTTCGCAGGTGGAGACAACTCAAGAAACTTTACGAATCGTAAGCACGTATTTTCCACACGCAATTAAACAGTGCTATTTTCCGAAAAGAAATGCAAATTTAGGCATTTAAAAAAGTCAATTTTTTCCTTGCGGGTATAGGTCATTGGCACAGAAATAATCCTCTTGGAACATAGCGGCTCAGGCCTACTTCAGCGAGCAAATATTGACATTTTTGGCATCTCACCCATAGCGCATTAAGTTTACGAGCTGGGTTACTCAAATGCTATTAAGAATTTTCTGCTAGCATGTCAGTTACTACACTTTATAATTATTTTTAAGCTTAAAGATAATAGAATTTTGCATCGTCGACCAGACCCCTCACGTTTCACAATCAAAAGTTTTTAAAAATGGCAGTCCTTAAAGTTCTAAATTTTAATTACCGTAAAAGCAACGCAAAAAACTAAATCTGCGATAATGTAATGGTTTGGGCATCCAAACCAAACCAAAAATGCAGTTGATTTCCAACAATAAAACAAGTTATAGTTTTATTGTGGCATATTTAACTGGCAACTAATGCTCAAACATGAACTTTGGTATTACATTTTGTTGAAAAAATTCATTATAATTTGATGCATGTTTCGTTTAAACTTGAATGACATTAAAAGCACCATTTCCCATAACAAGTGCTGTCAATTTTAAAAAAATTGAAGTTTTACAGGAGACATTTCTCAAAATATGTAAATCGACACGTCACAAATGCAACTGACTTTCATCTATCGATGAAACCATTTACAGTTTTACTGTGGTATATTTAACTTGCAACTTATGCTCAAACGTGAACTTTAGTATTACATTTTGTGTATAAATTCAATATAATTTGATGCATGTTTTGTTTAAACTTGAATTAAATTAAAAGCATCATTTCCCATGCTGTCAGTTAAAAAAAATGTATTGTTCTACAGAAAATATTTGTTAAAAAATGTAAATCTATACGTTATAAATCTAATTAAATTACATCTAAAACAAGTTATAAACAAGTAATAAAACAAGTTAAGTTTTATTGGGGTACATGTATATAACACTTGCAACTTGTGCTCAAACATGAATTTTGGCATTGCATTTTGTTTAGAAATTCAAATTATTACTATGTTATCTTAATTGTGACGCATGTTTTGTTTAAACTTGAATGAAATTATAGGCTCAATTTTCAATTGAAATGCCGCTAATTTAAAAGTAATTTTAAGGTTTACAGAAGACATTTGTTAAAATGACATTTGACATTTATAATCGACACCTTTTAAGTACTCAATTTTTTCGAATAAAATCACACTGTAGATGGGTATATTTAAACGAATAATAATAAAAAAGGCGGAGAGTATATTTGGTTTGTTGCAAAATTACAAGGTGCGATCAAGAATTTTATCCCAAAATTCCTTAATTACATGGTTCCTTTCTTCATTTCCGAATACATTCCGAAAACTGCCTCAGAAAACAGGCACATACACATCGCGTGGTTTACGAGTGAAAAAAGGGCAAGGGACAAGCCGTCCAACTTAAGCAGGAGTAAAAAACACAATGGAAAAATGAGACCTAAATTCAACAAGTGCAGTCGCCGTTTTCATAGCCTACAAATGAAAATAATTTCATTTTAATTCGCAGTTAGAATTATAATGGAGCGAATAAATCCGGGTTACCTGGTAGCCACCATTGTTCCATGCAGCGTCTATCCAGGAGGAAATTATTCGCAAAATGGCATTAAAAAAAGAGTAGAAAAAACCTACAACAATTTGATATGAAACCTCAGTTTGGCAAAGTGAAACCTCAACGCTATAAAAACAGACACAGTACAAAAAAAATTGAAATGATAATTATGCGAGCATTGTGCTTTGTGGGTAAGCACGGCCATGTCTTTTTTAAGAGAATAATCCCACAAAATTAAAGTGAAGCGTTGGGAATGTGTAAACTATCATAAACCGATGAGAAAATACACGTTAACGGGGCTACATTATATGGCATTAATTGTCGGCAATAAACAGAAAGTGATTTATTAAGACAGCGCTTAACCCTCTACCTGCATAATGGAGCACCACCTTATTTTAGGGTGGTGCTAAAATTCGGTAATTTGTCCAGCGAAATTAAATAACATGGAAATACATGTTTTGTGTGTAAACTATACTGTATAGATGTTGGAATTTTTTTAGGCATTCATTTACTACATTTTTATTTCAAAAGATAAATAAAGATGAAGGCAGCTAGTTCAGCTCGAAATGTCCAATGAAATGCGGAATGAAGTGGCGCTCCATACCATGTAAACGTTTATTTTGTAAATACCAAGATATGTAACTAACAAGCACATTGGTGCATGCACAGTATTTTAAATCTGTACATACTAAAATGTATGTAAAACCATGCAAACTGAGTTACTACATTCACCATAATGCAATTTTTCAATAGCCAATAGGAGCACTTATATGGGAGCATTTTGCTTCGCACTTTTGGTAGTCAAAAAGTCATTTGCGAAAAAGGAATGCATACCCATGATGTTAATCATGTGTGTCAGAAATTGAAATAGCTTAACTTGGAACACACACGAAAAAAAGTGCTATGTTGGTCACTGTTCACAGGTAGTCACTATACAAAGAATGCGTGAATTACATTAAAAATAATGAACATGCACACTGTACTTATACATGTATCCTGTAATACCTGTAGTAAAAAACAACAAAACCAAAAAGTACAGAATCATCTTGTCCATGGGTTAAAGAAAGATGTAACGGAATTCATCTGTTATCTGGTCACTTAGTAAGGTACATTGAGAATGTAAAAATTGCAAAAAAGACAACACGCACTGGTCACTGTACACAATGGACAGGTGCTCGCTGGTCACTATGCAGAGAATTTTTATGCAGGAAATGTATACTAGAAAAAACAATACACTAAAAAGTAGTCAACATAAACAGGTGGTCACCATTCAAAGGTGGTCCCTTTTCCAGGTTTTACTGTATTTGTATTGGGTGCAGCAATCCAGGCGTTATTGAAATTCTACTATAATGCCTTTGGTTCTCATTAAATCAAAAAATTTTGTGAATTTGAAAAATCTATATTTTACATATCATAGAATATAAATTCGGATGTTTCACATGCCGTGGGAAAGAACTCATTGATACACGATTCAAGGCTGGGGACGTGTGAGAAAGCCATGTTACAATTTGCAAATTTTCATGCTATTGGTAAGAATGCGTAGTTAATCGAAATTTATATGCTTTGGAAACATGCACAATTTTTGTAATAATGTACGAATATAGAAATACGTGATAAGATATGGCACTCACTGGCCGCCCGTCAAACTCAATTTAAAACCAAATAAAACTGGATGTGTGCCCATTATATTTAACAATATGCTAATCAACCTTAAAACGTAGTTAAGATGTCAATTTTAATTAGAATCAAACTAAAAAGTAACAGCTGCAGCATGCACGGATTCATAGATGGAATCTCATCATAGAAACATCGAACAGAAATTAAACTTCCGGCACAAAAAAATTGATGACAATGCGACGCGGAAGAATCATTCAACCAAACGTTGTTTTTCCTCAAACAACTTTCACGCCGTGGTATACTGAATAATAATGACATTAAATTTGGGTCGATATTATATTACACTTCTATGTAGTACAAATCATAACGAAGAAAA
>JAQGBX010008082.1:0-10830 GCA_034698745.1 Megaphyllum sjaelandicum
CAAATAATTCAGTCAATCCTGTTATTCTGATCGAAAAAAATCACTGAAAACATGATCATAAGAAGCAAAAAGCATTTTAAACAGGGAAAACTTTATAATTTTTCCTTTTAAAAAACAAATGTGTAATAAGGTAAGAAAATATACTGTATGTAATGCACATGGACATGATGATTTTGTACTTTTTTACTACATGTATTACTGTCTACATGTATAAGTACAGTGTTTATGTTCATTATTTTAATTTAATTCAGGCATATTGCCCATCTGTGTACAATGACCAATACAGCATTTTTGTTGGTAATCACTCTTAACAGGTTTTACTGTAGAACGTTTACCGATGCAAAATGGCGCCGAAAGATGAGCTTTTGCTCAACTTTGGCAGTTAGAAACACGTGTCGAAAACCCACGAGCACCAACTATGGGAAGTACTCGTGGGCGTCCGAATTCCCATGACAAAATGGCGAACGAAAAATTCATTCTTTCAATTTGAAAAAATAAAAATGCAAATAAATGTTAACATGGTTTATCCATTAACGGAAATCGACGTGATACTAATACGCGTTGCCATATTAAATGCCATTGTGGGAATGTGTTGAAAACGTCTTGGACAAGATTGTGGGTTATGTCCAAATATGTCTAACATGAATTACGCTCGTGCGTAAATACAAAGTATTTTCCACGTTTAGTCGTGTATCTAGCTAAGTCATCCTTCGAAATACGAAAATTCAAGATGGCGTCAGCTTTAAATGCCAAATCGCTTAAAGCTCAAGCACTGAACGGAATATTCAAGAAAGGTGTAGGCTATTTAAAAAAATGCATTTCCCTAGTTTTAAAACCCAATGCGATCCATCTATAAATTCCAATAATCGTAAAATAAGCGTGGGCAATTTCGTACTAAACTTTACTTACACATTCTTAAATGATGATTCGTAAACGGATGCGGGCAATCACTGCGTGCATACCTGCGTTGCAGTGATGCCCACTTTATGCCCCCGTAATGGATGCGTTTTGGATTTTCACGTGTGTCGTGTTCAGAAAATGCATTTTTCCACTTCCATTACCAGAGACGCGAATCATTAGTCCCCTTTAGCGGGCAAATTTATCTCTTTAATGGAATTTTCGTGTCTTTCGCAAAACTGCTGTAATAAACAAGAAATTTCATCCTGATGAAATTTACATGGAGGTTTATTTATAGCGGAAAACCTATCCGCAATACTGCAGCTTAAATGAATTTGGTAGGAATTGAACCGCGGTAAAACTATAAATTCTAATTTTCCTCCAAATATGTCCTAAATGCCAAGAGCTGCTTTCGAGCCTGCAGACACGGGGATGTCATTTTATATTTCCCTAATAGCAGCGTATTAAAAACATGGTCAAATTCCGCTCTTATAAATATGAAATGTCACTTAAAGGCGACGTGGGATTAGTGCTACATCGATAAGATTTTAACAGTGTGTAACTCCTCCTTTAAAATCACCAAAAAGAATTTGTAACATAAGCGATATGTTGCAGACTTCAATCAGACAAATGCAGTATATGCCTATGGTGAAGTGAAATGCATCAATTATTAAACGTGCCGTAAATAAATGTTGCATGGTAGGCTATAGTGAACGGAACGTGTATTTTTTGTAAAGTGTGACCTGCGCTTCATGCGTTCTTAACATGTCGATTCGAACGTGCAAATTATTTAACACGTTCAATTTTATTTAGCAACGTGTTTGGGTTAAAGGTAAAACACGTTAACATATTGCGAAAATTTGAATCTTGGTTTAATAAGATTTAGAAAATGCATCACAGAACAATTTTAACATTTTTAAATATTTCTTAACAATTAGCGGGTGAGCTAATTATCTTACAAACCACTAAGCACGTGTGATTCACCGAGTGCAATTTTTAACTCTTAAATAATGACATTCGCAGTTCCTTGGAAATATTGATTTTGCGTCTTTCTATAACCCTATAAACATTACGGGGATAAAACCGTGTCAGTGGCCGTTTTTATAGGTTAGTAAGAGATAAAAAGTCGAATTTTCCACACTAAATACACGAAAGTGAGTTCACTTTAAAGCCAATAACAGAAGTAGAGGACGTGAATGGCCAAATAAATCACGAAATTTAGTAGTTATCGCAGTGGGGAAGACGTTCAAATACCGCTCTGACAATTTGCCCCCTGTTTGTAAAAACTAAAAAATGTGTTTGAACAGTCCTGTATATGATGCCTTTTTCAAGCATCAATCGATACTGCATAGAAAGCATGTGAGAAAATACGACCCTCTATTATAATACATACATCGTTCATCGTAGCGTAATTAAATTACTTTTTTTGTTTCTTTTGATTACACACGAAATAAATAGTTGTTATACAGTATGTCCCAAATTGTATACTGTATACATGCATGTACTAATTCTGCTTCATAACCACGCTAACTCGTTCACATTAATCTATATCTAAGCAGTTTAAGAGACATTATACTGTACTTTTTTTAAAAATTAACTTGCTTCGCGAGCATTTGCACGTGGAGTGCTAACATGCCCAACAAATGTTACGCCACGATAACGAGTGTTAGTTACACTTCAACAACTGTTAAACAATTTTTAAAAGAAAATATTAGCTTCCTATAACCCCGTATTAGCGGATTAAAATGCTTAGAATATTATTATTATACACGTAGGTTAATCTAAAACCTGGAAAGTGTTAAAGTGATGTTAAAAAAGTATAAATTAAAACTTAAGCAATATTATTCGAGCAAATGAAAAACCTTGTTGCAGAATGATATATCACAATGTAACGGGTTATTCCAAAAACTATCTGAAGGAGCCTTCAGTATTGAATTTTCATGCGGAACATACGGACTCTGCTGGAGAGCATTTTTGAGTAAAATCGATTTGGTATAACAATTTTTTTATTGAAAAAAATTCCGTACAGAAAATATTTTTCATTTTCGATGCAGTTCAAATACGGCTCTCAATAAGAGCACAAAAAGTGGCCATTACGATCGCAGACATGATGAAAACGGGAGATAGGAGCCGGTCAAAAATGCAATTTCACTTCGGGGAGGTAAAATGAAACTTTTGCCATTTTGAGAGTACTTCGATGGGCGAATATTGCTTGCTATTTTCAGATTACCTCCCATTTTTAAAGTGGAATGACAACAAAATTGGAAAAAAAAATGTATATGAAAAAGTGGCCATCAAATGCCTGCATCTAAAGAGTATAAGGACATGGCCAACTTGTCAAAATGCGAAAAGACCAATTTTCTTTCATCCATGGTCGAATAAATAGGCAAGCGCAATATGGTAAATGGTCCAAAAATAGCCAAGGTTTAGCAATGACTTTCAAATAAAAGTTCCGTGTGGATAGTAGAGGGCGCCTTCGGTCACTCGTAACGTTTTCATCAAGAGAGCAACTACATGAGACGTAATGTGCAGGTACACTCGGCCTGCAATGTTAAAACATCGAAAAACACTCTTGTTGCAAATAAGAATATATCGGGGAAAACGAGAATTTGACCAACGTAGAAGAATACATGTGTATTATTTGTTTGTTCCTTGGAAAACGCGAATTATTTATAATAGCATTCGCAATTTTAAAATTCTGAATGAAAGAAGCATCATCATTGCGACTTTAAGGCATATCTCGTCTCATCTAAGCACTTCTATCATGAGGTATTTTTAAATAACGAATGTAAAAATGGGTTTTGATTCAACATCTATGAACGGAAAAAATTATTTTTCTTGAGCGAAAATACTTATTGAAAGGACCTGCGTCTGTTTAAACGAGCATCTTTCGAAGTTTTTACCATTGCGTGCTTAAGAATAACTAAATAACCCGTATACACAACTAAATACTTCAACAAGGTTTTTCGTCGTCACTATTAATAATGGTGAGTAAGGTGAAGAAAGGTGAGAAACAAATATGCAAACACACACCTCAAGGGAGCTGAGCGTCTGGCGAATATCTACAAGACTAATTAGGACCTCGTCAAGATCACTAGGTTGGTAACAGACGGAGGAGTCATGCGATGGACATAATACGTCTTCATGCAGACACTATAACAAAAATATAACAGGATGGGAAGATGGAAGGCAGCAAAGAGGCATTAATAAAAAGCTCCGAATGATGAAAAATATTGCAAAAAAAAAAAATACAATGCGAAATATATTAGTGCCGATGCGGATTTAATGAGTCCCGTAAGGCCCGAATATTAGCAGATGCAAAATGAAGCACTTCAATCCAAGGTCAAACAAAGAAATGTGCTTCCGGTTTGATCTAAGATGGCAGCCATGCAAACAGGCGCATGCGTGTTGTTCTCCACGGTAGCCATCTTGGATCGATAAACAGATGTGAGAATCTGCTTGTTAAATATGCCGCTATCTAGTCTTTTGCACTATTAAATTTGATGATAGAAAATAAAATATTCCGTGCATATTTAAACAATTGAATCAAAAGTAATGTTATCTCAACAACGGCCGGTGTAAGTGAATTTGAAAATTTGTTAAGATTTGCGCAACTTAATAGGCACGTTTCTTTGTCAGACCATCTCTCTCTCATTTCATTGGATTTCTGGGTTAAATAATAGCATAAAAGCGGAAGACAAGCAAGCAGGCTTGGCAAACCGATCGCACGGAATTAAGGCAAAGTTGTTCGGAAAGCCCTTCTGCTCAAGGCTTACCAATTAATATGCATTTACATCATTAATAAATAAGCAACGTTTAATCGATAACAGTGCCAACGCAGCGGAGGGCTTTGGCATTAATGCATGAGACGTTCTCGTATAGATGAAATATGAATGCAAGGTCTGAATAAACGATCTTGATTGACATCGAGTAATTAATGAAAGTATATATACAGAGTGTGCCAGACAACACGAACTCGTTTTGGTTCACCATAAATGTCATCCATTCATGTTCGTTTTCCTGGCGAGACATCGAAATTAAGTTTCGATCGCTATCGTGGGCTTTCTTAAAACATAGGAAAGTTTGGCATCCAGGTGGCGCTAGCAATGATCGAATCTCTACATTCAACGGCAATCATTCGATGGTCAATGATCAATGGGTAAGAGCAGGGTAGAGCTTATTCCAGTCGCTTGAAAACCAGTGTCGCCAAGTGGTGATAGTCTGCAATACCATTGCGCGACAATGGTTCGAAATTGGTTGGTAAGCGACTGGAATAAGTTCCACCCTGCTCCCACTCTATTATCTGCACTTTGTAAACTTTATGGAGTAAGACGAAAAACAGTCCCATTTCAGGGGTTCTTCATTCGAACACCCTGTAATCCTGTATTTTGCAAATTAAATCCGCACCGTTGATGTTTCAACGTACCGAATCCAAATTGCTACGCATACTTTTTTCTTTCATAAAATATCTCGGATGACTTTTTCCCCCAATTTCATTCAATTAATTCCGAAAGAGTAATTAAACGAGGCACTTAGTTTTTGTAGCTTCCTTTTTAATCATTTCGAAGCATTGTTAAGGGTTTTTTTGGATTTGCATCCGAATACGTGCTCATCGTTTTCATTATTATTATTAATATTTGCCGGTATGCCTAACCCGAGGTATATACACCGTTTTATTACTAATCCAGCCTTATAAACCCTTGTTCGAAGCTCTTAAAACGCCGCTGGTGTCTATAAATTGGGGCATAAAACAGCACTCGGCCTCGCATGTTACTCCCTTTTATCTACTTTTCGTTTTAGCCTAACTAAAAATCCACGATATGGAAAACCCTAGCTCGTTACGAGGATGGAGCCTTAAAACAAGAAAACTGCAGCTATCGATGATAGTATAAGAGGTATTTACTGAGGAAACTCATCGCTCAATTCTAGTATTAAACAAAGATCACGCTGGTAAAGTACGGCGATTTCAAATGCAACTAAGTGCAATTTATGTAAAATGAAATTAGATGAAGCCACGTGCAAGCACCTCCAGGCTATATATATGAAACTAGATGAATAGGTTGATAATTCCTTCACATCTCTATACATTGTTTTTGAACTCATGGTACGAACTCGAACTGGTGTTAAAGTGAACAAAGGTAAACATTTTTCACCAAAGAGCCTAGGGTCCAAAGATCACTATTAAAAAGTTATGAATGTTTTAATTTTGGAGATTTTTAACATGGGAGTAAACGTAGGTGCCCCTTTCGAAAGACTGCCCGCATAGCACCATCGTTTGTAAGGAAAGCTATGCGCAAGGGGCACCTCCGTTTACTCCCATGTTAAAAATTTCCAAAATTAAAACATTCATAACTTTCTTTAAATGACGTCGGCACCCCCTAGATTCCTATACTAAGCATGTTCAGTTTAGTACTTTCTACAACCCCTAAAATTATTGAATATTACTTTTGAAACACCCTGTATAGTTTATTATACATCACCTCTAAGTAGAATCTTATTAAAATAAAACATTTTTTTAATTCTTAGGTTTAGACCAGAGTGCATCAAAGCTTTGTTAAATTTCGAAAAGATGAAAACATGAGAACAACATTTTCTGGAAGAGATATGATTATTGATTCTACTGACCTTAAAATACTATTTTCTCAACATTATTTTTACAGCTGAAAACTTAGCTGGTTCCTTGTACGACTTATTTCTGGCTGGAATAGAAACAAATACTAGCACACTGACATTTAGTATCTTGGCCTTATCGATGTGGCCGCAAGTTCAAGACAAAATTCAAGAAGAGCTTGATACAGTCATCGGTCGAGGCAGAGCACCGGTGCTTGAAGACATGAACATGTAATTATCCATCAAAAATTCATCAATTGTTAAGTTGCCACATACCATGTATGAGTTAGCAAGGAAGGTTTTATAATTTCTTTAAAAATTGGCATCGTCAAATTTTTATTTATTTTTTCTCAAAATAGGTTACCATACCTGGAAGCATTTATAATGGAAATCCATCGCTACACAAGTTTGGTACCCTTGTCTCTCTTTCATACTCCACTGAAAAATACCGAAGTTCTCGGTCATCCTATACCAAAAGACTGCACTGTAATTCAGAACATCTTCGGAGTGCACAGAGATCCAAAGTGTTGGGAAAAGCCTTTCGAGTTTTATCCCGAACGGTTTTTGGACTCCGAAAATAAAGCCAAGAAAATGCCATTTCTCATACCATTTTCTGTGGGTGCTCGCAAGTGCTTAGGGGAGCCTCTGGCAAAGCAGACAATATTTTTATTTCTAGCTTGCATTTTGCAAAAGTTGACTTTTCGACTTCCCCCAAACATGCCTCAGCCCTCCTTGAAGCCTATAGTTGGTTTGACTTTGTCTCCTCAACCCTTTTATGTAGTTGTAAATAATCGTTAACATCCAAAAAATGTTGATCGCCTCAAAACAATTAAATGACTTATGGGCTTCTGCATGCTTGCATCCATGCATAACATCGCTACATTGCAGGAAAGCTCTAGGACCGGGTTTGTTTTAGGAATCGAGCATTCCTGCAATGTAGTGGTGTTATGCACGGGTGCAAACATAACAGAAGCCCTGAAGTTATTTGTTGTGTGGCGATCGATAATTAAATGTTGAAAATGGAGCCATTATATTAATTTTTCGACGCCCTGCAACTTTCTAATGGATTTTTTCTTCGTAGCTATTACCAAAATATACGTAATATAACTAGGTATACGTGTCGACGCTTTGATGTGTTCATGGCAAACACACTGCAGCGCCGCCCTGTTGGCGTAGACATATCAACTCGTCCTCAGCCACGCCCTGTGCTTGTAAACGAATCGTAGCTGGGCGTAGCTTCATCGTTGTGATATGTCTACGTCAACATAGCGGCGCTGCGTGTTTTTGCCATGAAAAAAGTGGCGAGTGAACCTACTTAAATTACGTATACTGTGCTATTACCGTTTAAGACATAGGGCCTAAAGACCCTTGAAATGAGCCTTGGGGAATGGTTTGGGCACCATTGCATTCCGCACACTATGGTTAACAATACAATTGTATATGTTCCCCATATCCGATTTTTTATATTTGCACCCATTCTGTTGATTTTTTTTTTGGTGGAGGAAGGGAGAGGGAAGAGACTTTTTACTTACGCTGTATAGTCTCATATAATGAGAATCTAAATCTACTGCTGTCCAACAAGTGTTTTCTCTATACAGACACCTGGTATAAAATCAGATTCCCCGAGCATACTACAAAACAGTATTGAAAACAATCATTATAAGAAGATATTGTACATGCACAATATGTGAGGGTAATTTTGAAAGCATTATTGAACGTATGCCAGTGCATAATGAATAATCCGCAAGTACGTGCAATAAAAACCTGGCCGGGATACACTTTCGCAATGATGAATGTGTTACTGAATGCCTGAGCATTCAGCCTGAGCATTATACATGTAAACCGACGGTTTCTATATGACACGATAGGAAACTCTGAGCAAAAATATCTTTAAATTATACATAAGTACATCATTTTCTTACTAAATTCGCCTCTTATACAATGAATATACAGTAACGCCAGTTGCGTATATACACCTTCGTGAAACACTGTTCTGATTGTATTGTGCGTATGGACCATGAGTCAGTATGGAAAGAGCAGGGGGTGGACACAATAGCAGAAACCCGGATATTTCAAGGTTTTCATGTTTATTAAAATGTCATTTATATCAAGGAAGTAGCTTCGGAAATGCTACCATGCTATCATCTCTTGACAACTTCTGATATCACTTCTAGTTGAAACATACCAGCAATTAGGTGGCTAATGCCATGGGGTTATTTTGGCAATTTGGATGTGGTAATAAAAAAACATTTTAAAAGGAATGTTAAAATGATTAGCGTCTGGTCATTATTTTCATGTTTCTGTTGTTTTTTTTAAAGATTTTTCGCGTAATTTTAAATTAACATATCCGGAGCATTCATTTTACAACCGAGTCGTGACGCATTTTTGACATTTGCAAACGCGCTTTCCTGTAAATCTATTTAAAATGAGTTTTATTTGCGCGACTCGCATCATTGCCTCCCGGCATCCTGCTTATCGTACTTAATCCTTTCAAAGAAATCACTGCACTTTCTCCATAATCCCCAGCCTGTTTTCAAAATGGAATCTCCGAAAATCCAATAGGTGAATCATTGCTGAAGGATACCGAGAGCGTAACGCCTTGTCAAGGGGTTAGCAACTGTGTTACCCTCACCCCTCACCGTTCCCCTTTGTTTGCAAACCTCAACCGCCCTCCTTTCCGGTGCACATGTACCGAACGACCGAGTTAAGTGCACATGCACCGAAAAACGTGACGTCATCGAAATGCACTCGTCCTCGTGACTCGCAATGCTGTAGCCTCGAGCCAATTCCGTCTGTGCAGCTGGGAACTAACTTTTTTTTCCCTTATGAAGCGTGGGGCGATATATAATGCCAGCCAGGTAGATACACGCTGGCTTTACATGCATAATTCGCCCAGGCATGAAATTGGAAACAATGAAAGTCCTTCGCTGAAACTACAGTAAATAAGCTGACTGTTGCTCGAGTGTTCTTTCGTCGTATTTTATTTGTGGTTACTGAAAACTAAAACTGGATCAGTAAGAATTTTTAAGAATTTGATCAATACGCGTGATAAAATGCCCAAATTTTACTCTATTCTGTAGGTTTTACTTTCGACTGGTTCATATGATTTTTTGATTTCGAATTGACAAATCGGTACAAAAGTTCGTTCCATCAAGCTAACTTTCTTTGACAAGTTATTGGTTCATGTTTACGTTCTCCAGCTTCGTTTTCTCGGAGGTCGTTAATATTTTAATTGAATATGGCCACATCAAATTACGCATATTTGTTACCTAAGATCATGTGCATGTATATTTTTATAGTTCACGGCTTTCGTGTGTTTTTGAAACACATTAAGTGAAAACATGTGAACTTTGATCCATGAATCGCATAGTGAGTCACGTACTATCGACGTAAATTCAATAACTTGCAGTGCGATAAATTCACTTTCCATATTGTTTTGTCGACTCATTCTAGGCAGAAATACTGGTGGTTGCAAAAACGTCTCACGTGTACTTTAATATCAACCATGAACAACGGCAAGGTCAATGGGATAATTTTAATTTTTTTTTTACATTTCTGAGTTTTGCACAGATTCGCGAAATAATTTCTCAAGTGTTTCCATACAATTTTATAATTGCTTACATGTATTAGCATCTCAACACATGTTTTTCTACATTATCATTCCTATTCCCTGCACGTATAACGTTTTTTTCTCTAGCAAAACATTACCAATGTCCCTCATGCGTTTTTTTTTGTACAAGTCTTTTAAATGCACACTTAAGTTTTCAAGGTTATAATTTAGTCGAGCTAAACTCAACTGGCTACACCTCATTCTGTTCGGTTGGTTCTGTTGGTTAAAACCTAGTTCCTAGGCTCCTAGCAAAAAACGTCCATATAATAATGACCCTTCCATGCACCGAGATTCAGAAAATCTCCTATCAAAATCTAGCAGCGTAAAAGTACTTCTTTGTTGAAATTGCCTATAATTATACTGTAGGTGTACATGTACGCATGAGTCACGTGTGTAAGTGCATTGGTCAAATAGAGGGCAACTGACTCCAACTGGATTCAGACCCATTTACAGGATGAAGAGTAAACTGCGCACGAAGTTAAAAGTTAACTACACCCTCGGCATTATAAGTCAAGCATAATCTGTTAACAACTCATGAGTGCGACTCAGGCAATGGCCTCATCGTGTTAAAAGTATTGCTGAGCATGCATGCAAACCAGACAACATGTTGGTCAAAGAAAGAAACGTGCTTTACGCTCATTAGGGGTACTCAAATCTGTAGATTAAGGTCAGCAGTTGTGGCTGTAAGTAAGTGGTTTGAACTGGTCTGCTGG
>JAQGBX010008083.1:0-10829 GCA_034698745.1 Megaphyllum sjaelandicum
GAGACTCTGTCATTGTGTTGCGAGTTGAACCTTTGGTCAACCTGATGTTGACCTGTACAATGTACTCGTAAATGTGATAGGTACATGTAGCTAGGAGCTGCAATGCAATCACTTTACATGTACGGCCCAAGCGTTTGATTTTAGACAGGTTCTACTGTATTTTAGTAAGGCAATTATTAAAGATCTAAGCACCCCGTGACTACATGGGGGTCATCCATAAATCTCCTCCGCGCAATGAGGGAATCAAGAATTAAAGATTCGTAGAGGCAACCGTACAGTACACGTACACATACTACATGAATTTCTTAGCCAATGAATGCGTAGCTTTTGGTGCACACTCGCGCGACATCCTGCATCTTCCATCGGTCGTGCATGGTTGCACCTCGGTGGATGTAGCGCATCTATTATGCAGCGAGGTTGAAATTACGACCTCCGAGCCCGTAACTAAATCTTCGAGAAGTGGAAAAATGTGACATTTTATATGGACCAAAAAGTGACAGATGCCAGTGAAAAACCACCCCGCAGCAAATCCATAAATTGCAACCCCAGTTCACTTCCCATATATAACGACCCCATACGTTCAACGAAATATCAATAATCAATACCAGCTTTTTTTTTTTCTGTTTAAACTTTCACGCTGAAAAGCTCAAAGATGGTTGAAGCGTGGCGTGGCGCATTGTTTATGTATGCAAAGAGTGACAAACCGAGCCCAGGGTACTTTGGCAGCATCTACATCACAAAAATAAATCTTAAAAAAGGTCACTATCACCGGCGTGACATGGAGCGCATTGCACAATAAACGTTATAGGTTACCACCACTTCAACCAGCAGTTACGCTCGTAAAGCGGGCCGTTAACTCCTGGCTTCGATTTTACGCAGCGCCCTAGCAGCAAAAAACGCAGCAATTTTAAAACCGTATACATACGTGTGCAATGTCACTTTTCAAGTGAGAAAAAAACGCGTGTCAATGTTTACCGAAAAAATTGGCGTAACCTTTGCCAATACCGCGCACTGACACCCTTGCACGTATACACTTCGGCTTTTTATATTCGGGCTGTCAAACATTCAGCCCATCAAGCTGAAATCAGGGACACTTTCAATGGCTTTCAATATACAGACGGTTAAAGGCAAAACTGTATACGTTCGTCAAGTTGGTGAACTATAAACGTCACAAAAATGGCATTCTCGAAGCAGGGTGGCCACAACATTTTTAATTTCTCTGACTTTTCCTGACTAAAATCCAAAATTCCCTGACAAGGCATATCAATTTTTTTGTCATAATGACAATAAATTGCAATGAGAAGCTTGGTGAAACATTAGATTTTGTTACGAGTCTAGCTGAAGAGGGTTGGGGATGGAGCTTCTAGCAGAGTGCAGGGATAGCGTTTTTTTTCTTTTATTAGGGAAAATTTCCCTGACATTTCCATGACCACTTTTTTTCCCCTGACTTCCCTGACCTGTGGCCACCCTGTCGAGTCACCACGCCAAAAGCGAGTGGGAAATCTCTATTTCAGCAACTTTAAAATATCGAAAATTATTATGGAATGAAAAAAAATTATATTAAAACCTAGCAGTAGATACAAAAATTATCAACAGTATATGTTTGAATATCGCACTCCAGTTTCAAAAGTGACAACTCGATATTTTTCCTTTTAACATACATCTGTAATGAAAGTTTTAAAGCACGGTAAGAAAAATAAAATGACAATATACACGGTACCGTCATTTAGTCGGAGCTACGCTATACCCTCATCTCTTTCGATTTGTGTCACGTTTGAAGCAGGGGTGATACACAGTTTTAAACCAATATTGGCAGTATTAAATGTTCGTGTAGGAGAGAAGTTTCTCGCTTATAGGAAATGTTTCCAGGAACTTGTCGACAAAATTCACGGGTATGATTACAATTGTGACAATTTGCGGTCGAACATTACGGGACATTTGCATTTTTTTGATACACCAATTAAGGAGTAAACTCACTTTTATAAGAAAAAAAAAACCTGAATGCTTACTTTCGGAACTTTTACCGAAAGCAGGCTCCTCATTAGCTCAAACGGATAGCGCCACGTGATCTTGCCACAACATCACGTGACCGTACCCCGTGACAGGCCTGACCATTCAATTAACTAGCGTTAAAAGACAAAAACACATGCTTCGGGCAACATAGTACGAGTAATTAAAAAAGAAATCACGCAATCTTGTCGTGCCCTCATTATTATGTGTGCGGAGGTTTTTTATTAAGGTCAATGCACCTCAAATAGTTGCACCTAATTAGTCCTAGAGTCAATAAAGCAGCTCGGCTACAAAAACAATTTTCAGATGTGCAATCACACCGCGCCTGCATTAAGATTGAAGAGGCCATGGCGATTGATTTATCGGAATTAAAAACCATGTACGCGATGTGTGCTTACTAGCTGTCCATTAAGTATCACTCCGCCAATTAAGCCGAAACAAACACTGACAGAACCAATATAGGAATCGGACGAGGGCTAGCTGCCCAATGATTCACTTCCAACCATTCAATTGAAAATGGTCGTGTCTTATTGAACGCTGTCTTATTCACGGGTAATTTGGGCACGATTGTCAAGGTACGCAAAAAACTACGTGGCATGATTCCATGAACATAAAATAACATCCATATTACTGTACATTAAATCAATTTCAATTAAAATATATGTATAGAGCATCATTCGTAGCAAAGCGTTTATTCGACGCAATTGTATTAATTCGAGAATTGGAAACTGGGATGCATCCAATGTTTCAAACAGCTACCAGCGCCATCTACAAGCACCGGCACGGATGCGAATATAAAGAAAGGGCATAGAAATTACTCCAGCATCGAATGACAACTTACGAATAATGACTGCATGTTTCCCCTCCCATTTTTTCAACGACAAAATGACTACACGCATGCAGTTAAAAAAAATAGGGTGTATCGAAACAGAGCCAAATTGTTAGCGTAATTAACCGAGCATTACGCAAATCAATTTTATTGATAATGCTATTAGGCTTAGGTTCTTGGCAACAACAAAATGAAACAAAAGGCATCATCGGCTCGACTTTCAAGCCTCAGTAAAATCAATGTAAATATACAGAAGGAGAAGAAAAAAAGGCGCCCAATAAGCAGTTTTATCGTTGCTCGATGCGTGCGTGCATGGCGTAGACCACTCCAGCAATTTGACAAATGCAAACTTGACTTTTCCGGCACGAAGAGTTCACGGACCGCTTCAACAACAACAACAACAACAATTTTACCAGCGAGTTGAAAAAAACGTACGTGTATGGCGAAATCTATCTAAGCAGATTGCAAAAAATTTCCAATTCTCAAAATTGAATCGTTACATTTCAACGTGTCGATATGTTAATAAAATATTTCTGAGACAGCACATATGTACCGGAAAACGTTCGACTTTAATGTTTAAAGATAATACGAGAAAAGGCGCATATCGATAGGGTGACAACACAATGCTTACTTTCGACGTGCTTCTTTAAGCTGCTTTCCTGCTTGTTTTCAGCTTTAGGGCGCACAATGAATGCTAATATCAGCATGATGGTCAGTGTGCTTGGTGGCGCCACTGCATGAGTTATGCTATAGGGAAAAACATTCTGCGCAAAACCATCCACATGCGCATTAGCATCTCATGATGAGTGCAGGACACGTTTTTACGGTACAATGTGTACATAGGCGGCATACAATCGATGGCTACACTTCTGACCAATAGTGATTTTGGTCGTACGCTATTCCGTATTGATGACAAGCCCCATTTTATTTATAGATGATCAACTAAAATAGTCCTACTGCCCTCGGTGGGAGCACTGCCAATCGTATTAGAACATTAATGCTAATTCCAAAGAGCATTCACAAAAATCACTTCCGCGTGGGGGATCTCCGACTAGACATCGCAGCATCATAATTACTGGCACATCGTGACGTCAGTCAGGTAAAGTAGACTTCATAGAAACCGGCAATTTTTTCAACAAACATGAAAAGGAAAGTAGACCCTATACACTGGATACGAAACATGATTATAGAGACGATGATTTAGTCGAACCTTAATGCAATTGCGATACAGCCATACAATATATGAACATATACGGTGAGGCTAATCCCAAGTTTCAAAAAGGGGTTAATGGCCATCCTCTTCGGTTCGGTTCCTTGGACGATGGTTTCATATTGGCGGGTAATTAAGTCAACGTGGAATCGAACAGACGGTTCACGGTTCACCAGATTTCAATGGAATTTTATGGAGATATATCTTTAACGGAGGGCTTTAAATTGAGTAATGTGTAAATGAACCTAATACAGATTTCGTCGTTAATACCGGCATCACGTGACTTCATTCATTCCACTGGCGGAAATTTCCCTTAAGCCCGATCATTTAGTCGATGGTTTGGAAGGGTCACGTGGAATCAGTTCTTAGTACGTGACACTACATAAGCGCCACATGAATTCCGCAGGAAGTTGCGGTGACCTCATCTCCAAAAACGAGATGACGCAGTACCAATTAGGGATCGATACTCAGACAGAAGCTTTATATGACTCACTTTCGGCAGTCGTGAAGTCAGGTGTGAAAAACTCTACCCGTATATTGAGAAATCCCCGCCGCTTACGTGACTTCACGACTGCCATAAGTACCACTCGCAAATCTGAGTACCCCTAATAGGCCTGGCATTCAGGATGCGCACAGAATAACGCTTTTAAGGGAAACTAGCATCAGAGCTCGAATTTTAAACCCGTTAAGGGTTTAAAATTCGTTATTCAGGGTGGCCACAAAACTTTCGTTTTCAATTTCCCTGACTGAAATCTAAAATTTCCGGGCCAAAACGTACTAGTTAATGCATATAATTTTTTTGTCATAACGAAAAATAAAATAACAATTGCAATGAGAAGCTTGGCAAAAAACCAGATTTCGTTACAAGTCTAGCTGAAGAGGATTGGGGATGGAGCTGCTAGCAGACTGAGTGCAATTAAGGAGGGCATTTTGCTTTCACTTGGGAAGACTTCCCTGACCACAATTTTTTCCCCTGACTTCCCTGACCCGTGGCCACCCTGCTATTGATTCCGACCACTTGAAGATGTTTCCTTTTGTTAGCATCAGAGCTCACTTTCATATTTTGGAGAGAAATTCCACGTGATGCAAGACTTCACGAAGATCGGGATAAATGACAGAATGCCTCCGATAATCGGTCGTGAACGTCATTCCGCTTCACTTTACGTTTTCCATCGCATTGGGATCCGAGGCAAACCCTATATGCAAGTGTCCCTCGTATATGCAAAACAGCACCATGCACCGTGCGCATTAACCCTCCCCTATAAAACGCGCATCTTTCACTAGAGGAGTCTTTTTCCACGCTTTTCCCTACGCGCTGCCTGCCATAAAAGCAGCCCTTGCTTGCACGCGCGGTTTACGAGTCATACGCGTGTACGGCAATCAATTACATTAGTAAACACACAATTGTCGTTTTTATTTTCGTCTTCCGAGTGAGTACTTTTACGTACCAAATATACATAAAATGGTTTTTTTTTTGTAAACCCATATCAATCAATAAGCTTTCCTCTCACGGAATGGCAATAGCCCTTTCGCCGAACGTCCGCCATTTTGTCATTCCTCTCCCTTTCGTGAGAAAGGATTTGGCGAAAGCTTTAGCGGATGACGTCACCGGAACGAATGAGGGGAAAAAGCGATGCAAAATCTGACCGTTGATGGCCAGGGAGGATTGAGCGATTTCCTTCGTAGAATTGGATATCGTAAAACCATCCTCGCTAAAGATAACATTCACAAGCAGACGACGCGTGCTGGCTCCGCCTAGATCAGACATGTTGGGGTACTTAATAATTTTACCCTGGCATATTGGATAAATTGGACGTGCAGACGCATTCGTTCCATGTATCATTTTGCATTATTCCATTATTTAATTATTTATTTAGAAATAAACGAGAAAAGTCGTAAATTTTTTGATTTGTATAGCGGCAAAACAGCATCAAAATATTTACTTTCGGATTAAAAATCTATTCATGGATAAGTAGTATCTAATACGGTATTTTCTTAGGTTTTAGAATGATTAAGAGCCATGATTCTCAGATTCATGTGCTCCACAACACGCCCACAATGTAAATCGCGCCACATTAGCCACGCCCACGAACTGCGTGATGTCACGTGCAAGTTATCTATACGTGTTTACTTTAAAGAACCGTTCATCACTATAGCGTCACAATATGCTATAGTGTTCCTAAACCCAGTGATGTCACTCAGGTATGGAACGCCACGGGTAACCATATCACCGCAGCTCAGTTGTATCGCGAGCTCACTATAGTCGTAAATTAGCTCAGCAATCACCATAGCCGTAAATTGGGTCGTGTTTACAGCAGCGGTGTGGTATTGGCTTTTGGATGGCGATTTAGATAAAACACGTATAAACGGAGGAGACTGCAGCGCTAGAAATTCGTCTCGAACAGTTTTCGTTATCAAAAAGCTTCATTCGTTTCGCCGAATTTCAAGCAGTTTGAGAAAGGGAGGTAAATAGTGTATAGACTCGACACATGCATCTCGACTCGAAAAGAATGTGGCAAGCGTTCACTAAATATGTAGGCGTCTTCCATGGATAGTTTTAATCAGAATTTTACATGAGCCGGCAGCTCCGATTCCATGAATTATTTGAATAAATAGCCAGATTAGTGTCACGAGATAATCTGCGATCAGCAACATTTGCGCGCACCCCAACGATGACGCTAACGGGATGTTTAAATGTAATATTCCCCAATCAACAGTTTAAGTTGATAGATTCACTAAACAATTTGTGTACTGTATAACTTATCTTAAAAATGAAAACTAAAGAGGATTCAATAGCTCGATAGCCTTTTTTTATATTTCTAATAACTTTACAGAGCTTCACTATTCACGGGCACGGATTTCCATTTAAAGCAGAGATAGGCCGATATGAATTTATTTTTTGCCATTTATGCAAGCCTTATTTGCTTGAGATAAATCTCGAATTACCATAGCTCGGCAATGTCTATAGAACGAAAACGATGCTTCGGAAGTCCAACAAATGCAATCTTATAAAGCAGCTAATTTTTAAGCTTTTGGCACGAGACACGTGGCGCCTCCTACGCAACGTCTTGCACGCAGGCGCCAAAACTGTTTACACGTCGTATCCGAGCATACGTGAATGTCCTCAGATGGAGCTTTACTGCAGTATATCGCAACAAATCCGAACAAATGTCCCAACAACGAGGGCAAGCGTCGAACACGTTCGAAATTAGGCCTACATCCTGTACTATTAACTTTAAGGATTAGAGAATACGCAAATTTCATTTTTGAAAAAGGTCAACGCCGGGCCAGCCCAGGCCTATAGGTATAAAACAAGCTGTCAAACATACACCCAAGCTTCATTGTTGAAACGTTCACGAAATGATTTGTTGATTCAGCACGCTGCAAATGTTTATTATTAAGTGCAGAAGTACGCATAAATAGGTCAAGAAAACGTGCATAATTCCGACCTTAGCTCGTATTTTACTTATTAATGAATTGGACGCGAGTACAATGCCTACTCTTTATGTAAACAATGGCAGATGCGAAGAGTTTCCTTAATCTAGGTTTTGGCTCTCACGCAAGCCTTATGGCCAATTACACTGTGCTTCAATCGATGAAAGGCACGCAAACCATTCTTTAGGGCCCGTTAAGTTAACTCGAGTTAGCAATAAATGCAATGACCGATTTCAGCATTTTCTAAATAATGATCGGTCAATCGACGTTGAATGACACCTATATACATAACACTATAGCATGCTTTGCACAAAAATCAGCTTCTGCAGTGAGATAGTTTTCCAGAAACAACTCAAATTGCTGCCCAGTGTTAATTACAAGTACTAGCTGATGGTGTCATCCATTCTGAAAACTCGATATGGGTCCGAGCACAAAGAATTTTACTTTCGAAGTGCTTCTTTCAGCTTCTTGTTTCCAGCTTTGAGATGCGCAATGAATGATGATATCACATGTGCGCCCTCATCTAAAAAAGCACGCCGCATTCTTATCCCGCTAGGCGGCGCTAGTCTACGCCGAGTGGTAAGCGCCTGCAATAAGCATTCTTTGTGCTCGCACCTTGATACACGTACAGCGTGGCGGGATTTTCAGCCGCGATATGCCACGTGTGATGGTTGATTTATATTGACGTAACGGCAGCGTTACGTCAATATAAATCCACCTTAAGCATGATCCACGCAGAAGGAATGCACGGACTGTTAGCGTGAGCGCACAAAAAATGGAGCTAGATAAAAGCACGGAAGGGCAGCAAATGTGAGGTCGGCCGGCCTCGGGACTCGAACCCGATCCTCCCGAACGTGAGGTCAACATGATGTTTCCATAAAGCCGTTGTCGGCCATCAAGCGTGGCTGCGCTCGGGGCGAGCGATTAAATTCGAGCAGCCCTACATCCCGCGCGATCCATCAAAGGCCAATGCGCTGCATTTTTCGTGGCAGGCAAATTTGTGCCAAATATGCAAATGAGGCGGAGGCAATTATTCGCGCAACCTTTCGCCGCAATTTCCTGTATTGTTTTTCCTTGTTTTGACACGTGATGTATAGAAACAACAAAGCGGGTCAAAAGCAATCGAATCCCAACTTCGTGGAAATACTGGATAGCGTGTTCGCGCCGATAAAACGAAATTCGGAGGTCTCTCTACAGTGTACCGAAAATGTGCCGAGACCCAACAATTTAACCAAAAAAAAAAATGTTCGCTTATGGAAAGTGGGTCGACTGCGTGCATTATGTACAACGCATACGAGGATCTGCATTGTTTATGAATGAAATGTGTAGTGACTGTAGTGACGTACTTTACGGTCGAACCGTGAGATTCGCACCGCAAGCAGTATACCGCATATTAAGACCGAACTGTCATCTATTGCCATCGGGTGGCCAACTCCTGACACTGAACGTAATAAACTGGGAGGAAGAATAGTACGCGTACAGATTAGTTAGCCAAACTACATGTAATAAAATGACAAAGTACAGCATATGCAGGGGGGAATGGGATTTACGCGTCCCATACGTTGTAGTAGTTTTTGCGCCACCCCCATGAGTTGACAGCAGTGAAACAAAAGAGGATTCGGTATAAAAAATCGGAACTGTCAAAGCAATGGCAAATTTCACGCCTGACATTTTTTTTTACAAAACCCTTCACTCGACATATTTTTGGTACGGTCCGCGTATGCTTTAAAAATAAATTGCTATCGCGTACTGAACTCGCGGATGTCCTCCTTAGCTGCCTTTTTTGTGAGAAAAGCAAGCTTCAATTCCATGTACAGTACTTTAAATGAACCTGATGCAGATTTCGTCAGCAAGTCTCTACAGGGGACTGTACACGATAAATAATAGGCCTACTGCCAATACCTTTTGAGATTGACAGTATTGCTCATCATGCACGGTGAAAAAATGTGAACAGATGGCCAGTATTGAAAGAAATCCGGATTTTAGAATCAGTACTGACGATATTGATTGCACTCTCATCAGTACATGTAATGTAGATGGCGCACCTCATCATATGCCTGTCATCAGATTAAACATGTAGGCCATCATTTCCAAATTGCGCCACTATGTGCGCGCCCATGCGCAGAATGACTGCGATTACTGAGCATAGAGTGCTAATAAAGCAAAATATTGTCAGTTAAACTGATCGTGTAAGGTGGGAATTAGGTATTGAACACGACTGATGCAACATTTTCGGAGGTATCGACAGTATACCTGATCGTGTACAGTCCTCTTTTCGCGTGACAATTCATTCATTCCATTGGCGAAAATTACCCGGATGCCAATCCATGGATTTTGGCATAACAACAACACGGGCACGTGCTTTCACGATGCCGTACAACTGGATTTCGAGGACGTCAGATCTCGGCATGTCCGGCATACGGGAGATTGAGTCGATACAAAAAAAAAAATTGTCGTTCATGGGGCCTATAATTGGGAAAATATTGCCAAATGGAAATCAGGAAAAGCGGTCAAACTGCATTAAAAAGGTGGTGTAATTTGCATCGGTAAACAAGATTTCGACCAATATACACGCAAGTTCGAAACGAGCCATATCTACATGTATTTCCATAAAAAGCGGTCGGAACCCCTCCCGCGTGATGCTTGTCCCGGGAGCCACGGGGGCGGCGACCTGCACCCTATAAGCACGCAGAAACACGAAACAATGGACGACATTCGAACTTTCTTCGGCGATTGCTTTCTTTCAACCGTACTAAAAACGAAACGTTCAAACGGATTTGACGTCACCATCGAAAGTTTTTAAACGGCGACTACCCACGTTGGCCGATTATCCGCGATCTTGAACTTCTCAACTCTCCCTAAACGATGCACGACAGCACGAGCAAACCACACATATACCAGAGTCCTCGCCATGGCCGACCCCAATCATTTCGACCTCTTTAATTCATGCGCTAGATGTAACGGAACGTTATCTCGAGTTGCACCGTGACAGCGATTGCCCCAACCCGAAATCCTTCGAAATCAACAAAATCCGAATCGGTCAATTTTCAAACATGCTTTTTCCCTCCAATACAAACTCAACGTCCAAGTCCGTAAACACGTTTACGAAAACCATTCTGCAAAACGGCAATCAAAGAGCCCGTCTACAGTGCGGGTGTTTGTTGCCTATGCAAATTCGCCAAGGCTTCCGACAAATTATGAATGAACGAGTTAGCAGCTGCCACGCTACCGTTCATAAATGCACATGTCACGAAGGACGACGATGGCACGGTCGAGCAACGACCAGTTGAGGATGCCATGTTAAGCGTCATCGAACCAACGATTTTTCTCGTTTTTTTATGGGGG
>JAQGBX010008084.1:0-10828 GCA_034698745.1 Megaphyllum sjaelandicum
AATAATGAACGGCCCCATACTACGAAAGCAGCTGAAAAATTGTTTTATCCATTAAACCAGAGGGCATTTCACTCACGTTAGATGGCGCTTCAGAAATACACATGTAATGGAGAGCCACCCCAATGATGTTGTTACATTTGACCTTCACGGAAACGTATGCTCAAATCTTTTTTACAGTAACACGTAGGACAAAATGTAAAATTAGTAAAAGAAAGAGAATGGTTTACTTTTATGTATTCAACTGGTTTCGTCTTCATTTGCAATTATTTGAAGTTGCTACAATGTTTTGAAAACAGGGGCAAATACCAATTCCTAGCTTCGCTGCCGCACAGAGATGTACTGCGGTGAAGCTACCTACTTTTGCTGCAATGCACCAATGTGCTGAGGCGCAGCTAGCAATTGGTGTTTGCCCCTGTTTTCAAAACATTGTAGCAACTTCGAGTAATTACCTGACATAGAAAACCTGGAAAAGTCAAGGAAGTTTAAAATGACCTGGAAAAGTCAGGGGAGAATGGTTTATTTTGAAAAAGTCAGGGAAATTAAACGCAGTTATGGCGATTCAAAATTAATACTTCTACAAGGTTAGCTCGGGGCCCATTTTCCGAGAAGAAATTTGAAAAAAACTTTTCTACATTTTCGGAGTACGGATTTGCAAAATTTTTCACGTTTTCCATGTACAAATTTACACAATTTTCCACGTTTTCCTAGTAGAAATCTGCAAAGTTTTCCACGTTTCCGGGTACAAATTTTCAAAATGCTCTATGCTTAAATGACCCGTCCAATTTGTCTCACTGGTTCTGATTCTGGACATAGCGTGGAAGAATGATAATGAAATCTCATCCCAACAGAGGGTTTTCCATCTTCCGGTGAAAATCTCAGCAGAAAATGTGCCTCTTTGATGGCTGCTCAACAAGTAGCCTTAGGCATTACGAATAGTGGCGTTAATGTGGTCATTGTAGGCTCCTAATCTGGTAGCAATCTCGCTAACTTAGGCTTCAATTCGTGTAATGATCGTATTTAACATGCCAAAGGCTATTTTACCATGCTCGATGCTGTTGAAAATATCTTGTTGCTTTTATGTTTGTACTTTACATTGTTAGTCCCAACTTTACTCTTTAATTGGGTCAAGAAAAGCTGATCGAATTTTTAATTTCTTTATTAAAGTGAACGAATGGTCAAGTTGTTATAAGTTTCGAGTCTGTTGGTGTTTTCAAAACATGATATAAGGGACCATTCAAAAAAGACGTCCTCTTTTTAGGGGGTGGGGGGATAGGTTGAGTTACAGACACAGTGTGGACAGGGAGAGGGAAGGGGGTATGACCAACTCGGACGTCCATTTGAAATTAAAAAATGCCAAATAAAATCACTTCCTGAAGTAAAAGGGAAATTGACAGCAATATAAAAATAGGTGATGTATTATAAATTGTAAAAATCAGTAAACAGAGTATAGGCTACCTCTAGTCCTGGGAAAGCTGGAAAAGTCAGAACTTAAAAGTTTAGGGTCCATTTGCAGACTTTCAAATTTGCAAAATTTTTATTTTTCATGAGTATTGACTTGCAAAATTTTTATTTTTCTCGAGTATTGACTCGCAAAATTTTTATTTTTCTCGAGTATTGACTCGCAAATTTTTTATTTTTCTCGAGTATTGACTCGCAAAATTTTTATTTTTCTCGAGTATTGACTCGCAAAATTGTCCATTTTTTCCGAGGTCATCTTTACAAATTTTTCACGTTTTATTGAGGACAAATTTTCAAAAAATTCCCAAGTTTTCCCAGAGAACAAATCTGCAACATTTTCCACCTTATTCCCCAAGCAAAAATCGTTAACATTTATGACTGTTTTCGAGTAGGCTACAGATTTGTAAGATTTTTCACGTTTTTCATTTACAAATTTACACAAAATTTCCAGGTTTTCTGATTATTAATTTGCAAAATTTTCCACGTTTTCCGCGGACAAATTTTTCACTTTTTTTCTAGCACAAATTTTTCACTTTTTCCGAGCACAATTTTTTTTAAACTTTTTTCCTTAACACAAAAAAAAATTCCCATTTTAAAAAAATGTTCATGTAATTTTTTTTTTAATTTTTTAAAAAATGTCTATGTTAATTTTTAAAATTGTCGTTGGTAAATTTAAAAAAAAAAATATTTTCCAGTATAAATTTTGGAAAATATGTCAATTTTTCACTTTGTCATTGATCAGGGAAATTTTTTTTAAAAACCTGGAAAAGTCAGAGAATTTGAAAATAATTTCTGGGGGAACCCTGTTCGATAATTCTTACATTTTGTGATTACCATAGATGATGTTTTCACACCAAATTGTCAGAATTAATAACAGGGTTCCGCCTGACCTGGAAAACCTGGAAAAGTCAGGAAACTTGAAAATGACCTGGAAAAGTCAGGGAAGTTGAAAATGAAATTTCTGGGGGAACCCTGCTCCACCACTAGTCCAGTCAAGTTTACATACAGGTAAATTTTAAAAACTATTTATCAGCGTTAAATTTGCAAAATATGTCGATTTTTCACGTTGTCACTGGTCAGGGAAATTTTTTAAAACCTGGAAAGTCAGGGAAATTGAAAATAAAATTCCCAGGGAAACCCTGAATTTTCTTTTTTAAAAGATATCAAATCTTATCAAATTTTTTAAAACCTGGAAAAGTCAGGGAAATTGAAAATAAAATTCCCAGGGAAACCCTGAATTTTCTTTTTTAAAAGATATCAAATCATATCAAATCTTTTAATAATATTAATAACATTTTGATTTTTTTGGCAAATTTATGATTGCCACATGAATCATTTTATAAGTTCCTCTATACCAGAAAATCTTGCAAATGTATTAAAAGTTTAAGTAAATAGTTTTTCGCGACAATGGTGAATGCACATCGTTTAGTGTTGTGATGTCCTATATTTCCTAAAAATTGTCCTATTTTGTCCTATATTTGTCCTATTTTTTGGGGCAAAATGTCCTATAAATCCTATATAGTCAAGCTTAAAAGTAACTGGGATACCTGATTTCCTAATCCCTTCAGTATTGACATGTACATTTTCCATGAGAGATTGCTTTTTTAGCAATGTTAGGTAATGCAGGGTTTTGTTTAACAAAGACTTTCTGGTATTGAAAATTTAGAATGGATGCCATTATTAGATTGTCAGAAGTCCCTTTGCCATCTTCGTCATTCAGTGCAGATACAGAATTGGACCCTTTGCGTATAGATTTAATGTATTTCCAGAAAAACTTAGGATCTTCTTTTAAAGACTCCCCAAGTAGAAATTTCTTGAAATTTGAATGCGTATCAAAAATTAATTTCTTTATCTTTGATCTTAGACTTTTGAATTTAATTTCTAGTTCATCCCACTTTTTCCTTCTCTGCCCATTTCTATGAATTCTTAATTTTCGCAAAGTGCAACATAGCACTTATGATGGCATAGTCTAATACACTGTAGGTATGATGATTGAAGAAGTTGGGGCACTGCTGTAATCTTTTCTAATGCTACCAATAAGTATGAATAGTTTGTGATCAGAACACAGTCTGATATTATTTACATATGGTTTAGTAATTGCTGCAGGTCTAGTAGAGTTCAGAGTTGCAGTGCAGGGGTTGAATTCATCAAATGTTTACAATTATTTCGGTCAATTTTTCGCATATTTTTGGTAAGTAAATTGCCAGAAGGTTGAAGCTAAAGTGAGAATGAGTACTTTTAAGTTGAAGGTTATCCTGTAGTCCCTTATTGAGATGTCTTTAATTACGAATTTACAGGTGTCAACAGCAACTCGTGTGCATGATTTTTCTTTTTCTTTGCTAGTGCAAAGGTATAGACAAATATGTTAGACAGGAAGGAAAAGGGAGTCTTTTACCTCATCTCCTTGAGGCAGATGATATTGTAACAACAGATCTGGTTAGTTTTAGTGATGTTCCAAAGAAGAGAAGAGATTCCAGAAATGTTCCAAGGGATAATTTGTATCGGGTGTTTGGTGGTGCCTGTGTAATTATTTGTTTTTTAGTACATACATGTAGTTTCCGAATTGTTTGTTGGATTGGCTGCATGTATTGGTTGGTTTCAGTAAGTTGTGGAAATGTAGGAAGATTAACAGTGGGTAAATGAGGGGAAGTTTAATAGGTCGGATGTGCAGAGGATACTTGAACATTGTTGGGAAAGTTTAGTAATGTGTAGCTTGTTTCCATTTGAGCTTGTAGGAGTGACCAAGTTGGTTGGGTGATTAAGTTGGAAGAGGGATCTACCGAGTAACTAGAGCCATTGTGCTGTGGGATGTTTTGCAGACATTGGATGTTTTGATGAAGCAAGAGAACAATAGGTCATGCTCTTGATGGTGATTAAATTTGTAAATGGTTGGTAAGGATGTGTGGTGGATTGTTAAGCAGCCCAAGGGGTGAACTGCATCAAGTTTAATGTTTCCATGGTTTGGAATAGTTAGTTGTCCGAAAAGTTCTCTCACTTGAGATTCCCAGATTCGACTGGGGGGTGGAGTTGGAAGACCGAAGACGATGCAGGACTCTTCTCGAATGATTTTTTTATTTCTTCCAGTTTATTTGTGGTTGTATTGAACGTACTTTTAAAGTTTGAATCTTGTGGTGGAAGGGCTGTTTGAGCTCATTGAAGAGTGGTTATCAGGGCTAGTGATGGCGTTCTTTGGGAGGTAGTGATAATTAACATGTTGGCTTGAGGGAGCGGAATTTGAATATGACGTGGAGGGGGTTCTTGACTTTAGCCAGGATTAGTTTCTATGTCTGAGGAAAGTAAAAGGTTGATTAGCTGTAGTCTAGAGTATTGGTTAAAGCTACGGTAGATTTCATAGGTGGAGCATTATGCATTTGTATTAGATTTGGTGATTGGTGAGGCAGCATCGTGGGAGGTATGCTGTTATGGTGAGTATTGATGGTGAGTATTAGTTAGTTATAATTATAATAAACACTAATATGTAAGTAAGTAAATGCACGTGAAGGTAGCTGGTGAGGTTGCAAGGGTGGTAATGCGTTCCACTGTGGAAGTAGCCAATCTAAACCCGGTGCTGAATCTGGATTGTACCCATAATTGGGTGAAGGTTGAGATCTCTTCCCAATTAGTTGCTAATTGTTATATTTTTCCTATGTGTTCGTTGTTAATATTAAATTTCTGAATGAAATTTACAATTAACCAGTACAATATTAAATATTAAATAAACTCCATTGACAACCAAGTGTGCTTTTAATAGCGACGTTTCGGCGCCATGTGCCTTTATTCAAGCATCTATAAGAACACATAATGGTAAATTAACAACAAATCAATAAATCCTGCATAACACGACAAAGAGGGATAGTATATGATACATAATGCTGTAGATTTTTTACATGAAAATATGTTAAAAACAGCAAAAAAATGCAATAATTGTGTCCGCCTCACTGGGCAGAAACAGTAAATTTAACGATTAAGTGAGGCACCATTACACAAAAAACTAAAATCGGGTGAAGGAAATTAACTACTAAAAACAATTACGAAATTACTTATTAGGTGGCTGGATTCCCTTACCAGTCACAAGAATAACTTCGAGTGCCAGCCAGCGATTTTGTTGAGAGTGCTGCTTAAACCCTCGGTGCGATGCGATATCCGGAAATACTCCTTTAATGTGCAGGTCATCAATGACTGGAATGCCTTGCCAGGACCTCTGTTGGCCGGCTGTCCCAGCGTTAACGCCTTTAAGAACAGGCTGGATAAACGTTTATTCGCCAATTAGATCTCATCGGCTTCAAGCCCCTGGCTTTGCCTAGTTTCTGCTCATAATAATAAAGTAGCATTGGAAGCTAGAGAAAAATTTTTGTTTGTGCTTTTTCTTAATAGCTGCTGGCTGGAGCCTCTGTTGATGCAAATTAGAAGGTTCATTAAAACGTTTTAGGTAATTAGTCTAGTCCAATCGTAGTTTATACTTTACTTTAATGGTGCGCCTGTACAGAACAACAAGCCACATAAAACAGTAGTTAAAACAGCTTGGAAAAGGCAACTTCAAGCCGTCCACCTGTTGACGAAAAGGTGAGTTAAAAACAGCGTGGTCGGACACGTCCTGCACAGGGAAAGTCTGAACGTTGAAGAACAAGTTGACCAGGTAAAGGTCAAATCATCGAGGCCGTCCTGACCCCTGACGATCGACCTCTGGTCAACGGCGCCTCTACCAAAGAGCGATAGGTTGCAGTGCTCGAGAACATTACACGTTTAAATAAGACCATAGATAAATTTTCTTGTCTCGCTCTCAATGAGTTCCAATTTAAAGAGTAAAGCATCTCTGTCACATGTCACACTTGCCAAATGTTGGTAGTATCCCTTAACAAACTTGGCTGCCATCCGTTGTACCTTTTCTAATTCCAAGATTTTATTCATCCTGTAAGGGTTCCAAATAGGAGCACAGTACTCCAACATAGTATTGGAATACTATGTTTTTATGTTCAAGAATTTGAACATGTTTTTACGTGTTAGTAATTATGAAAATAGGATTCGACCTTAAACTTTCAGATAATTGGTTAACTTTTCGGAAAAGGGGAGGGGGTCGCAAAATTCCTCCGGGTCAATACATCCTGAGGAATAAAGTTCTAAAAATGAAAGGTTTTCAAGGATGCTATGGTGTAATTGACCTTTCTATTGATTGCAACATATTTGAAAGATATTTGTTGACACGGAAAAGCCATTATTAAATGCCTGTGCTCAGATTGAAGTTTTAAGTGGTATAGACCTACTAGTAATTTGTTAAGAAATGTCGCCATTGTGGAAGAAAATAACGTATGTTTTTATCATTGAAATATGCTGTAGCCTACACATCAACGTTTCGGCCCAATTGCATCATCAGTAGTTGAATGTTAGTTAAAAAATTACGTAAAAACAGGAACGCCTATTTACCCACAGACAATTCAAAATTTCTACGAATATTTCTATAACTCATATACATACCTAGATGTTTTATTAGTTAAAAACAAAATAATAACATACAAAGTCTTAACTGATGCACTGAAAATAATAAATGACAGCAAATTATAACGTGGATACTTACTCAACTTTATACATTAGTCCTAATGGACACAGTTGTTGTCCATTAGTTTAAAACTAATTGTTTTAAAAAATGTCTAATCTGGGGCTCACAATGTTTTTTTTTAAATCCTAACAAATAATTAAACTAATGTTCTTCACATTTCGAAAGTCTAAATTGGGGTTCCTGTTTTTTAACTGTTTTAACTATAACATATTCAGCTCCTGATGAAGACCAATGGGCAGAAACGTAAAGTTGAGCGGCAATAGAAATAAATAATTCGTTGAGGTACATAGTATACAATTGTACGTGGTTATACTAAGTCTCACAACCTAATTTTCATCATTTTCCAACCACTTAAAGACATGCAAAGAACTATCAATTTGTTTCTTTCAATATATGCTGAATACTACATATTTTACATATTTTTTTTTAATTTTGAGGATGTGCAAAATTCTCTAAGTGGCGGCTCTTTTGGATGAGAGTTTAAACCTCAGGTCCCGTGCAGATCCCGTTTGATCTCTGCACGTTAAAGATCCCTCTTGTGGGGGTGGAATTCCCCCCTCTATAGGCAAAATTCCCAGGTAGGTGACGCTAGCACGTACATGTACATCCCCTGGCGTTGGTGTTTATAGCCCTCGTGTGCAGAAATAGGCCAACGTTAAAAATCCACCAACCAACCAACCAACCATGCATTTTTTAAACGAAGTTCGGATGAAGTGTTACACATCGCGGAGCAATAAATCGCTCTTAGGGTTCAGTTATGCATCAGGCTGTCAAAGTCAAATGCAAAATCATCAACCTTGATGTTAAAAATATACAGCCAAACAGCTAGGGGTTTTTTTTAGCTACATTTTCGTATTTAGCTAGGATTAGCGAATTTCAAGTGCGTTCCGATACATCTCATGCATTTTACCTCGTTATGTAGGCCTTGCCCGAGACCCTATAAATTGTTGGCTGAAAAAATTCGGGTTCGATGCTTTCAATTCTGCGTGCCCTCCTGGTGTCCATAGGCGATGATTGTTATTCAACGAGCGTGCTGACCACGGGTTATTGTCCAACCTGGCATCTAGGCGTATTTGGGATGGCTTAGGAAACACCAAGCATTGACCTTATCAGCCACAAATCGTGAGGAGGATGCACCGGCCGATGCAGAAGAAAAAAAAAAGAAGAAAAAACTTGTGGAACACTCGCTCCTATGAACCAGCTTCATCTCACTTTTTCCAGTGTTTCGGTGTTAGTAGATCATCTCTGAGATTCGCATCCAATTCCATTTTACCATCGCAACTTTGGAAATTTGGTCTCTTCGAACCATAAGGTAAGCTTGGAACGCTATTTATTTTCATGTAATGAGCTGGATATTCTTTGCTGTTCATCTGATGAACTGCAACATTACTGAACCAAGCAGTTGTTTTCGACTTTTTGTTTTGCAAACTTTAGGTCGTTTTGCTCTTGCAATAAAGTTCAGATCAATCTCAATAGTGTGCACCACGATAGACAAAATTATGTAATTATTTATATTTATTTAAGCTTTGATTTCTTAAGTTTGCCCTTATATTGGTTTTACAGATTAAAGGTGTGTAGAAGAAAGTACTTATTCAGTTTACCCTCTCTTGAATTACGATGTTTCACTCAAATAGAGTAATAAAGATATTATAATAACCCCTTTTTCGTAAAGAAATTTTTTACCTTGACATGAAGATTTTGTTGAATACTATAAGTGCACAGGGTGGTTCCAGGAAGTATGTTTAAGGGAGGTACTGTAAGGAGATGGTAAGGCAACGATCTAAAAACGGTGAACGGGAAGCGAAAAGTGTGGGAGGTCAGGAATGCCGCTTTTACCCTTCGAGTTGGCAATATACGTATAAAAAATGTTATGTTAATGAAAATACATGGCCGTGAAAATTGAAATCTGTCAAACTATGCAGTAAAACCCACAAGGGCTAAAAATGTTGCTGGATACTTTTATTTCAAATAAAGGCTAAAATCTCAATTAAGAATTATTTACCCCCTTACAGTAAACCTACACCTTAAATCATTTCGATTTTGCAAATGAAGTAATGTTTCAATTGAATTTTAAAGAAATGACCTTGGCAAGAATCCTACTTTGTCGGCTAAGAGCCTTTGCATTTGATTTTCATGCGTTCGAATTTGGATTATTTCAAATTGATTTTATTTAAAAACTAGTAAGAGAATTACCAAACTTTTTAAGAATAAAATAACTGCGTGTGGACGAATACTCTCAGAACAGGGTTATTGAGTTAATAAATCGTAAAGTTTTATTCAAATGTTAAGTAAGTTTATACTCGTCCCGTTAATTAATCCGAAGTATATCGAGCACTTGATGGTTAAAGAGTACAATTATTTGAATTTAATCATGGCGAAAAGTAATAAGCAAAATAACTGTAGAATTATTTTTATACCAGTGTTGCCAGATTTTTTTATTTCATAGTAAAGAACAGTAATACCCATTAATATGTTCCATTTTCCTTTAAGTGGGAGGTAATAAACTTTATGTATGCTTTTTTAATTTTTTTAAAAAAAATTGGTTTAGTGTGTACCAATTTCATGTAATTGTAGCTGGTGATGAAGGCCAAACCGCCGAAACGTTGAGCCACTGAAATAAATTCTTGGGAGAAGAAAAATCAAGTCTTATTTCGAATATAGTAATACCCAGCCATTGCCTGACTAAAATCAAAATCAATAAATTAACGAAAGAAAATAAAATATTAAAATTCTGGTGAGGGAACTTTTTTGATTGAAGGGAAGCTTTTAAAACGAATTAGCAAAGCAACTAAAATGAATTTGAAGTTTTTTTTGTAATAAAGAGTTCAGCAACCTAGCGTAAGTTAAATAATTCTGTATAAACAGCAAATAAATAATATATTTTTTGACTTAAATGTATAGTGGTAATGTTCTATTGATCAGAAAAGAAATCGCAATCTTTGTCAACATTGTTCTCTTTGTTAACATTTAAAAAATAAAAATGTATGTTCATGTTTTGAAATTCTTGCCAGTTCAAAAATGGCCAATATGGCGATTCTATAAAAATGTCATGAAATAAGTTTCATTCCATTTACACCAATTTTCAATTAAAAAAAAAGATTTGTATATACCCTCGTAGTAAAAATAAACGATAAACTCTCTTTATCCAACGCACATATAAAATATAATATACGTTCTCATTTCATTGGTACATTTCTAATGGGGGTTTTTGATATATAAATCTCCAGTTTCTGAAAATAAATGTGCTATAGTTTTCCAAAAAGTTCCTCTCTAAATTTTAAAATCGAAGCTGTTTGCTTTATTATTCTCCCAACGTATCGATTGCTAATGAAAACTGAATTATAACGTATTTTTTCATTTTTTATACTATTACTCACCGTGTTATGAATTACTAAACAGGTTTCAGTTTCATTTGGATGCTTGTTGGCTATTAATTTCAAGTATTTTGTGGTGATCTAAATTGTACTTTTTCAGGTCAGGTTCATGTTTTTTCTAGTGATCTGCCAAGACAGATATATGTTATCGTTGGTATCATCCTTAAGATAGTTCAGTGCAATATTATCTCACCTTGAATTTTTCAACTTAATTGTCAGAAGATTACATTTTTATTCTAGATCACCTAATTTGGAGGCATTATCATTTAAATATACCTCCTAAATTCAAGAATAACTCCTTGAAAAAATATTCACTTTAAATTTGTTTGAATAAGTTACTCAAATATAATATATCCATTTGATTTGAATTGGAAATGGTCCAACGGAGGGCAGCCAGGTTCGTTAAGGCAAACTACCAACATTCGGCAAGTGTGACGGAGAT
>JAQGBX010008085.1:0-10826 GCA_034698745.1 Megaphyllum sjaelandicum
AGTGGAAGCATCTGGAATAGATCGTTCCGTTCGAAAGTATAGGCAACCCAAATAGAACATTCCATTAGAACGCTCCATTCGAAACGTTGCACGCTCCAAGAACTTTAAATCCAAGATGGCGGCGGCAGAACTCCCCCAGGGCCCATCCATTTCGCCCCTTTTTCCAACAATAAAAGATAAAGGGAAAGTGCAGCACCGAGTATATTTACGTTAAGGTGCGTTTGCCCTTCGCCCCTGGCCGCACTATTTACTCGCCTCGTGCAAACAGCGCGTTCTTTTTCGCTGCTATTCCGAAGATAGGCAATTCGAATTTCAGCCTAATTCGCCGACCTTGGCGTTCTATTAGACGCGTCGTTTGCCGTCGTAAATGTTAAGCAAACACAATTAGGCCCGACGAAACGCAAAATAGGAGCATCAAGATGGCGGCGCCTCGATCGAGCATTTCGCTAGATTTTTACGGCCCTTAGAAACGCGGAGAAAACAAACAATTTGGCGACGAAATTGCCTCATCGAGCGCATCGTTGCCCGACGATCGTCGTTTAGCCACGCCCAAAGCGATCACGTCACAAACGAGGTTTCCCAAACGCACCGTTGTCTCGGGAACTGCATCCTCTGCCCAAAATGGCCACCAGCAGCCCACTCCCATCATTTCCTGTTTAATAAGTGTAATGCAATCATTGAAATAAGCCATGGTGACGGACTGATTTACGGTCCCGGTGTATGTCAGAGACCCTGGGATTGATTGCGAATTAACGCACCAACGAGACCCGGGTTTACTTGAGGCCAAAAATAAAAAAAAGTCGGAAGTACTGTAGATCAGATCGAAAACATTTGAAGGTTTTTTTGAAATTCGAAGACCGATTGGAGACCCGGCGCCTATCTTGGTAGAGCTGCAGAGCGTATACTAATTGGAGACCCGGTGCTTATTAGAGACCACACGGTATTTATTTACTGATAGTAGGGTACTGAGCTGAAATGAAATTAAATTGAAATTCAGAGATTGTCTAAATACCCCGTGTGGAAAATGCACAGTCCCTATAGAGACCCGGTGCTTGTTAGAGACCTACATAGAAATTTACTGGAATTTCAGATATGGATTAGAGACACGGTGCTTATTGGAAATCCAGAGACCCGTCGCGTGTTGCCAACTCGGAGGATCCACGAACTGATTTAGATAAACCAACATTCTAAAGAGGAATTTTGAGAATGCTCGCATGTGCAATTATGCATTTTTTGCAATTTTTTTTACAGAAAATACTAAAAAACTCAACATTTATCATTTTATGAAAATAAACAGAGACTCAACGAGCCAGAGCGTATTCGATTCCGATTGGTTCTAGCAAGAACAAACAGATTTAGTTCGGGGATATATCGATGCGTTTTCATCCACCCGTTCGCGACTAAAATTTCAATAACAATCAAGAACGTATAATGGACCGCCATTTTTATCGAGAGCAACATTTGCGAATGGCTCAATATCCAAAGAAGAAAAAAGTCGCTCGAACGAAACGGTGAAAATGATAAAAATCGCGTAAGAGCAATTTACCGCATCATTTCCCGTTACAAAACGCTTTTTTCCTCTTTCACGGACGCACAAAGCGATCTAATAAATTATTTATCATTCCTTTCGAACCGTCTAATTGTTTCAAAACGACCCGATTTCGCCACCGAAAAAAAGCGACATTAACGAGATATTAACCATAAAAAGTCCATGGAAGCAGCGCCCCTGGCGGATCCCATCGCCAAACGTGGCGTTGGTCATTTGAGAACGCCGAGCGAATAATCCGAGAAGTTTTACAAAACTAGATCAAAAGGAGAAAAAGCAGATAAAAAACAAACAGCTGGCGTAAAAAAAATGGCCGAGAAAATGCGGAGTGACCCACAGCCATTACAGGAAGTGGGTCAGTGTGATGGAGTCCGGCAGAGGTCACTCACACTCCGCGACCACCGTAATTATGTAAAGGGGAGAAATTTTACATCGCTGCACGTAGAAAATAGGTTGGGAGTAATGAAGAAAAAAACAATGCGTTATTAATCTCGCAACTTGCGGAAAGGAAAAAAAAAATTAAAAAGATTTTACGGACGCACGTTAGGGGGCGCACTTGGGTAGTTGCCTTCTAAAATGTCCCGCTATTGTTCTAAAACTTGTGCATGTTCTAGCTATTTGGGCGCCACAGGATTTTGACATTCACCAATTATTGGCAGGATAAAGTCTTCCAACTGACAGTCATGGAATGGTGTAATTCTGCCACTTTGTGTTGCAACCTCTAAGCTGCCCAATTCTAGAACTTTACGTTGCCACGGAAAAGTAGTTCTAAAAATTCACGTTGTTTTTCTATAAAAAAAAACAGTATGCCTACAGCTGTAATCTGGGGTTTAGTGGCAGTTCTAAAAATGCAGTATTCGAGCTCTTTTGAGGTTCTAACAAGTCAATAAATCTTGTTTGGTCCGTTCTAACACAGTATACGTAATATACGTAGGTGCACTCGCCGCTTTTTTTGGGGGCATTGCCACCGTATACTTTAACATTGCGCTCGCAGCGCCGCCCTGTTGGTTGAAGTGATATCTTCTGTGGATCAGCCACGCCTTGGCCTTGTAAACGAATCGTAGGTGGGCGTGGCTTTATCTTCTAAAATCTCGGTATTCACTAGAATAACGCGTGCAGTTTTAAATGCTCTATTCTAGAGCATCCACCGCGTAATTTTACCGTTCCAGAATGCTACCGGGTCCGCAATTGGCTTTTAAGAACAACCGATGGCGCCACCAGTCATAGGCAATGCGCGGCGGCAAAACGATCGAGCTCGGTCATCTAGCGGTCAGCGAAACGATACATTTTAAAACTTAAAACCGATCGGATTTTCGAAACGCTAGACGATATTCGAGCTCGAGACCATCGTTATGTGTCTGGACGCGTATGATTGATGTCTGGCCAATGTTTAAATTAACAGATAGCGGAATGGGAAAAAAACCACGATGGCCGCCAAGGTCGCGCAAAAGTCAATGGGGTAGAGGGACCGACAGGGGGCGCCCCTGAACCAATTTCGGGTCACAGACCCACATTCGTAGTCGTGCGGCGAACGTCCAATTATATAAAACAACAAAAAAACGTCCCAGAGACGTAACGATCGCGTTAATTAATCGAAAAATCACGAGCAGGGCCGGGGTAGATTAGACAAGGAAAATTAATTCGTGCGAGGCTACAATTCCACCAGGATTTTGGATAATATCTTTTGCAGCAAATCAAGTGCCGGCCAATGTCCAGTCACGCGATGCCGTATACAAATTAAAGTAGTTTGGATTACCCGATTTGCACAACCCCATGCATGCCAGCAATGCAACAGATTTTAATACATACTATCGTTTTAAGGAAGGGTTTATTTTCTTCAGGTTACTCATTCTTCGAATCTGTTTTTGTTTACAAAAACTTCCCTTTTATTTAAAAAAAATAACGAAGCTTTCTTTTTTTCTTGGAAATTTGCCGATTCAATTTCGTATTCCTTCGAAGTACATTTCTATTTTTAAATATGATGAACCAATAAATAATTATAAAAACAAGCGAATAAAATAGTTATAAAAACGAACAAACATTATAAAAAGTAAAATTCTTAGGCAAATGAATCTTACTGCTAACCAGAAAATATAATCTTGAAGTGATCAACCCCTTCCTAAAACGAAATAAACTATATCAAATTTATTTTTTATAAATATCTAATACTTTATCAACATTTTAGAACGCACACTACACACGCATTTGTTTTAAACACTCAAAGATATCTTTACGAATGGCGCTTTTGGTAATCGTGAAAAATGTGCAAAAGGAATGCATTACTTGTTTGAAAAACAGCAACTTAAACCAATATGTGAATCGGTTTCGAACATGTGACTTCACAACTGCTAAGGGTCATTCGTAGAGCTTCTGTTTGTGTGCCCCAACAGCTACAGTTCTTTCCTACTCTAGACACTGTTCTAGCTTATCGGGGAAGAAACTCGAAAGAATTCGCTGGTTTGCATAAAAGTCGTTTATGCTGTCAGGTGGCACTAGTAATTTAAGCACGACAAATACAATTTTAGAAAACCTGACGCTTTAACTTATATACGCGCAGATACAGGTGCAAACCGAAAACCAAGATGGCCACCCCATTACTAACCCAGTTCTGGGTGGCTGAAGCACCGTAATGAATCTCGTTCAACTCCCCCTTTTTAATTAAATGCTGATTAGCATGCCGGCCAATCGCAAACTGTCAATTAATATATGGCGCAACATAAACCGGAGGGTGAACGACACTGGCGCCATCAGCAGATTAAGATCAAACACCTTTCGGCTTTAATAACTGGCGATTAGCGCCGTCAAACGCTGCGTAAACACGGAGCAAATTAATCATCCTTTTTTAGACAAAAGAATTTCAATGTTGCGAAATACATGTAGAAAAATGAATTCGTTAGTGCCGACGAAATTCCCCAGTTGTCCAGCACAGCAACACTAATAAAACAGCACGAATTGTGCCCCAGTCGTAAAATTTACAACACAAGTTAATTAGACCTAAGTGATCGTCACGCCACCTGTGACTGTGAAACGGCATAAAATGTAACTTACCGTTCAACATTAGTTCAATCAAAAAAAGTGCTAAAACCAAGCTAATAATGTTAGAAACGTAGGAAGTACTCAGTTACAGGGTTCCCCCAGGAATTTCATATTTAACTTCCTGACTTTTACTAGTCTTTAAATTTACCTGGCCACTGATAATGTCATAAATGAAACATGCTAATGTTATCTATGATTTTTCAAAATTACACAAAATTCAATACTTTGGGCAAAAGTTGATAGATTTTACAAAATTAGATGGACAATTTTGAAAATTATACAAATTTATATTCGACAATTGTTGAAAGTTTTGCAAATTTGAAGTCGCACACATTTGTCAAATTTTCAACCTTTAGTGGAAAATTTGACAAATGTGTTCGGTGGAAATTTTTTAAAGTAATTAGTTAGCAAATGGGCCCCGAGCTAACCACTTAAAAGAAATAATTTTGGACATCAACATTTCGATATGGGGGTAAACATATTCCCAGATAGGGGAAAATGTTTTGAACCACAAGCCAGTTTCTTGAGAGCTCCATAGATGTCGCTGCAGGCAGTGAACTCACGTGCCTCGCCAAAGTGAAAAAGCTTCAGCAAATTCATATTTTCTTTTTCGCTAAAAACCGTAAACTACGACTTTGCAACGGGGATGCGAAGCAAATAAACAAGAGTAAGGATCTTGACACGCACCCCTGGAGATTCTCCGCTGGGGGGTTTCTGAACGGTAAACCGAGCAGCAGGGCGGAGAAACACCCGTTAAAAAAGGTCGTAAAAGCAAACCCCTGAAGATTCCGACATTTTTATGGAAATGCAAGAAGTAAGCCAGGCGGCCAAACTGCTATTTCAAGGACTGAATGCCTTGCGAATCCACCGCCATACCTTAGCGCTGCCAAAACACGAGGAGAGAAGGTCAAAGTTCGACATTCGTAAACTAAACATGTTTACGGCAACTCGGGCCAAACGTGGCTTATTTCAAACTGCATGCGCCATCTATGGTAACAGAGAGCATGCCACTTACAGGCTCGTAAAACGGCGCCAAGAAACGTTCTTTAGGCATACTAATACAGTTCCAAACCACTAGAACCATCTGTGACAACCAATTCGATCGAAATTGATCAGAAATGAGCAAAACCGTACTAATTATAAAAAAGAAGGAAAATGAGATATTTCGAAGAATTTAGGGGCAACATGATGTAAAATTTTGCACGAATTTTTCGTTTTTTTCCATGGGCGAACTACGTGTATTTACAAATGCCAGCTCCGTCTATGGAGAGTTTGGTGCAACGTCCAGTAACGTTGGCTTCCAACAGTGCCCAAAATGGGGATCTTGCGCGGGTTTTCAGGTCCTTAATCATCGCCATATTTTACTTTTGTATTTTTACTCATACGCAAACATTTTCACACGAGCTACAGCTGAAAGCGCGACGTTCGTGGGCCAGAATTTTTGGCACGAATCGTCCCAACCGAATATAACCCTAAACCAGAGTTTGTCCGCATTTTCTGTCAAGTGTCCAACTGCGAGGGCTTTCGGTGCAAAAATATGCTTCGGAGGTCATCAATCCAACTTAGCGGGTGGGCTTGCACCCCCGGCTCCCCCTGGTGAGCAACAATGGGAACAACTGGCACTTCAAGGCCACAATCCAAGCGCGTGGAAATGCCAGCGTCGGGTCGCTGGAGAAACGCATCAATTAGCGTTGTCATCATTAATAAAAAGTATTGTTATTAATAAAGGTGGGCGAGAAAGGCGAGGCTGCCCACGAACCTTTGGCTGTTCAAGCCACACACGCTCTCCCATGGTGAGAACGGACCAGTGGCGTCCCCTGGTGAAAACCGCTGTTAGCAAAGCCACGTTCAACAATGGTCATTATTTGTTATCACATCGGATACATGTAACTGTCTAAATTCAGTGTTGGAGCGAGGCTTTTGGGAGCCAAGATGGCAACCTAGGAGATATTCTATTGATCCTCGGTGATCCGCATCTAACGGAACCTGCCTAATGCAATGTTGGCGTAGAAATGCCCCAGTACCAAGATGGCAGCCAAGGTGATGCCACGTGTACATTCCCCGCAGCTCAAATCAGGTATTTTTGGGGGTGGGGAGGAGGAAGGCTGCACCCAGCAATGGCAGTTTGGATTACAACTCCATAATTCAACGATTTGAGAAACAGCCTCCACACGGCCTTACTTTAACATTCCTGAAGCAACCTTGCAATGATTGTTGCTTCTTCGCGCCTGTCAATATAACAGCGTTTTTCATCATGGAAACAAAAAATCAAATAATAAAGTAAAACTGAAGAGCCTTTTCGAGGATGAAATCCTAGAGGGACAAAACCACAAGCGATATCATTCGCCTTTCTCAATATTCTTATCAGTATCTCTGACCGCAGATTCGTGGGCAGAATCTGCGATGCTAAGGAGTTGGTTACTTTCCAAACCCAGAGCCGTGTGCTTATTCCCGGGCCGCACGAACTCTGCAGACGTGCAAATCCGTTAAAACAAAAGTGGCAGGGAATCGTCAATGAAACGAAAAGTGTTAAGATGCGAAGTAGGAGTGAAAAGAAACATTCATGGGAGGCATGATCGGGTCAAGCCTCTTGAAACATAAATATTTAGCAGCAAGTCGATAGACAAGACGCAATACGTGCGAAACGAGTGCCAGCTCCGCTCACCAGACCCGTTTTGAATTTCGACCTTCATTCAGACGAAGTGTTAAAAAGCTGGCAACTAATTAACCGGCAATTCGATACTTAGAAAACCAATTTTTAGTTACAATTGTAACCTAAGCTGCAAAGTCTCTACCGAGCACCACGTGCCATACTGAGAAGCTATTATCGAGCTGTTGACCAGCGTTCCGAATCGTCACGAAACTAAAAATCCATGAAAATAATTTATTCATAAGCTTATAATTACCCACGCGCTGCCCAATTTGAAGCAAGAGTAAATTGGACCATTAACGATGGTTCAACGTTCCCACGCAAAGGCACCGTACCGAATGCTCGAAATATCTAGAAAAGGTCAGCATTACTGAATTATTGATTAAATGAAAATTCTGCGCAGCGATCTCGAACCAAAATTGCAGGTTTGTTTAATCTCTAAAGAGGATCCCGGATGAGCTGGGACAAGTAACCATAACATCAAATCCCAACCATGATAAAAGAAGAGGACACGCGAACTGCTTTTTAAAAAGTATAATCTGCCATCAATGTGCTACAGAAACAGTTTTCGGGAGACCAGCATTAGAAATACCCAATCCCAAAAATGGTCAGTAATGCGGACGAAACTGTACAATCCATTCCACCGATTTCCATATGGGTTGTGGAAAAAAAAGAGGGCCTGTAACCCTCAACCCCAAACAGGATACTAAAACTATGAACCCTAGATGAATTAACCCTAGAAGAATTGTCGGCATTTCTTCTTTGGTCCTCGAGTGGGCAGGATCTGGAACAATCTACCATCCCAGATAGTTATGGCCTCCTCATTATCGGAATTTAACACCTTGTTGCAGACAGTAAACTTGAATAACCTTGTGCATTTGGAATTCTAAGGCTGTGATTTTTGTAACATGTATTCCTGCCTTGGGTAGATGTAAGCGATATATTTGTATCCCTTCTATTCCTCTTCCTTTATTGGAATAAAGCCTTATTATTATTATTATTATATTATTAGATCCAAGACTTTCCATGATGAAATTCCAATCGCAACCTTGCCAACAGTAAGATGGTTCCACAAAAAATAATTTCTCAATTTGTAATTATAACTAATGGACATCAGCGAGATTGCGGAGGGCCACAGAGCCACCGGGCCACCTCGACAGAATTCCAACCGGAATGAATCGTTCTAGCCAAGTTAGCAACTTTAGTGAAAGAAAAGGTCATCGTTGGTCAGTTTCTAACGAGACAACGTCATAGCAAATCCCAACTTCGCAACGACAATATTGGTGTTATTAAGACCAGACTAAATTACTTAGAGCCATATAATAAATAACATGGCAAGATTGAGAATACGGAGCACGCCGACTTTCGTTCCGGTTCATCAGCAAGTCTGTCGGCATTTCCACCACCCACTTGTAGTGTTGACAGGAAACTGCTAGCAGAAATTCTACAGATTTTATAGATCAGACGTTAGTCCATTGACGAAATGGACTTTCTTTAATATCTATTTTACAGTATTTTCGACTGCCTTGTCGAAATATTACTAAAATCCACTACAAAACAAGGAAAAAAAATTATTAAATTAAGCTGCGGATCCCAAGGTGTATTCTGCAGTCCAAATCAGGAGTTTGAGATTTCCTTATCTGTTGCTGAATGGATCCGCGAGGGGAATCGGTACAACAGGGAAAGGTCATCAGCTGCTGTGCCTTTATAAAGCCCAAAGGCAATACGTTTATCTCATTGCGCATTCTTCTCATTATCATACTGACATTTAAAGCTATTATCCCTAGCGCAGTCAGGTGACTACATGTTTAAAATTGCAACTCGAATCACGTGACCGACCCAGCCAAGGTCTGGCACAGACAGCATGGCCAATAAACTTAACGCCAGGCCGAGGCCATGTCGAGGAGCAACGTTTGATCCGGTGGCGCCATCCGGCGGCAGGGTTACCAACTAAAATTCTATGTTTGGAACAAAACTCAAATTCGAAAACTCTGTTCCTAAACAAGATCCGCGGGTTAACTTTTGACAACTAACGAGCGAAATAAACTCGTTAATAGCAATTTCTGGAGGGTAAATCCCGCCATTCGCGGCGTTTTCAACGGGTATTCACGACCCAGTTTTCCCGTTCACCCGAGGGCATGTGGAAAATGAAACCTTCCTTTGGCCCCGTTTGAGAATGGGAAAACGCGGTCACTGAACCTAACAATTTCAGAGGTAAAATGCGAGCGGAAGGCCAGCGCCTTTGCGTTTGGCGCGGCTGAAATGGGTCCTACCTTCGATCCGAGTCACCTTTCCTTCCAAATCGCGACGAAATTCACGCGAGGAAGCCAAGTCGATCGCGGAAAAGCGAGGGCGAAAACTCGAGCTCCAAACAACGAAGAAAAGTGCATCCACCTTCGCCTGCCAACATGGCGGCCGCCGTCCCAGATTTTGTTCGGCGATTGGTCAGAGCGTCGCGGACGTCACGCCAGACGACGCTCTCTCCTCCAATCAGCGAATGGCGCCAAGTTTAAATCGCGGGATCGTCCATTCGGGACGGTCACAAAAAATAACTACATGCTGCACGGTACTGCCGCCAAGCGTTAAGAAACTACGTCAAAATTTAGTTTTCATAGATTAAATAAATAGAAAAAATACTCGATTTATTTATGTTCTAAATTCTTAACCATATATTAGTCACAGAACCAATTTGCCTTTCAATATTTGAAAATTGAAGGAAACCTGATCAGAAGAATTTCACAATTTTTGCTACTGTAAAACCGTTTCAATTATGGACATAAAACGTTGCTCCTGCTGATGCATGTTTTATCTAGATGTAATATACTAGGACGGCATGTATGGAGACGCCTCGTCTAACGACCTGACTAAGCAATGCGTGTTTAGCCAAAGCGCCATTAGTTACAGAAGTCGTGTAAATGAACGTGGACAGTGGCGTCCTCTTGCAATTAAAGGAAGCACGTGTTTAGTTGATAGACTCGATGTTGGAGTCCGGGATTTAACCTATTAAACCCTATAAACGACAATTTTCGAAACAAAACTTCAACATGGGGATGCACAGTATGTCCAACAGCAAAACGAAGCGTGTAAGTATATAGTATAATAGAAGCTATTGGTTTAAACATTGTTGCTAATGTCACGAAGTCTCTTCCACTCTCACGTCCGTCGTTTTGCCAGTGTCACTCGAGGAATGTTATTCTAAGCCCTACCTTGTCAAGTGCTCTCATCATCTTTTACGCTTATTTCGGTGCTTATTCATTCGAGATACGATACATCTTGATATCCGCATTCACGACTCACTAAGATAGGGCAATGTCAGTTTCTTGAAGGCTCCATTCTGGCAGCATACCTCGTGTCGCACTAAATGGCGTGACCTAGCAGTATTAAAAAATGCAAAAAAGTAACATGTAGTATATAATGTCACACATTTTTCTGATCGTTCTAGAATCTGTATAACAGCAAACACCGTGTGGACAGAATTAAGAAGAAACAGAAACGTCTGCAACGGCAGCAATGCCGCAAAGAAGGATATGTAGACCCTGTGGATCTACAACTCATGCATGAATTTCATTCCAAGAAAAGGCTGTAAGTGAAAAT
>JAQGBX010008086.1:0-10826 GCA_034698745.1 Megaphyllum sjaelandicum
TAACCTGGAGGCAAATTTTGACCCAAGGTTAGTAAACCCCAGGTTTTTACCTCGGATGGTGCAACCGGCCCTAAGAGGCAATTCATGGAACACCACAGCATGTTTGAAAACTTTGCATTTTGCCAAATTGTACTCGGAAAACAGCATTTTTTGCAAATTTTACATTTTGCAAATTTGTACTCGAAAAACGTTGGAGATTTTGCCAAATTAGTACTCAGAAAACGTGGAAAATTTGTACGCAAAAAACTTTGCAAATTTGTACTCGAAAAACGTAGAAACTAATTAGAAATTAATTGTATACTCGGAAAATGGGCTCTGAGCCCATGTAGAAGCATTAATTTTAGATCGCAACAACATTACTACGCTGAGTTTCCCTGACTTTTCAAAATAAGCAATTCTTTCCTGGCTTAATTCTCCGGACATTTTTAAGTTTCCTAACTTTTCCAGGTTTTCGAGGTCTGGGGGTACCATGGCATGGTTACCTTATAACGTCTAAAAATAGAACACAATGCCCGACAATTACAATATCATGGCTACATTATCGAGCCCAAAAATCAAACAAAGTTCGATAGTTGCAATGGTTACGTTAATCCTTCCAAAATGGAACACAATTACCATGTTACAATTATACATTTACCATGATTAGGGTCTCGCTTTTGTCGCGCACCGTCACGTGACATTAATTTTAAAAACGCACGTGCAATTGATGTTGATATAAACAACAACGTTTAGAAATAATTTCATACCTATTCAAATGAGGTCTTCTTGGGATTAAGAAAAAACAGCTGAATCAAGCCTTGATTTTTCATTTAGCGTTAGAACACCTTCTCGGTCATAATGTTCGCAGGAGGCCTAAAAAAGCTGAAACAACTTTTCGCAAATCCCATCCCGAGCTCATTTTCCCCATTCAGTCCCTCATTTTCTCTTTATGAACGAAGCAATCTCCATAAAATTACACTAAATGCTCAGCAAGATGAAACTTATTTATTATCGCCAGCGTTTTATGCTAATGCCTATTTATTAAACAAAAGTGAAAGCTAAAATTGGCTGCTGGCGCTTAAGGCAATCCCAAAGTCAATACCAGCAATGGTAACATTTTCGATGTAATCACAAGCATAAATAATACATTTTTGAGTATAAAATTGCTTTCAACGTAATTACTGCTGAGCATTTAGTTGATAGTGCTCTGAAATCGTTCAACTTTAACATTAAATCATTTTGAAGTAATCAGGGATGATAAAATCAAGTGTCGTTTGAAGTTCGAAGTGTGATGCATGCTGTATTTGTCCCATTGTGATGCATGATGTATTTGTCACATTGTGATACATATTTGTCACACTTGTGGCACATACCCCTATCCTATTTGTCACAATTAAGACAAATATTCATGTTGTCTCTTTGAGATACATACTTATTTTCTCACACTTGCGGTACAAATTTATCTGTCACACTTGTGATGCATATTTATTTGTCACACAACCTCCATATTTATTTGTCACTTATTGTGTATATTTATTTGTCACACTTAACCTCCATATTTATTTGTCACTTATCGTGTGTATTTATTTGTCAACTTGTGGCGCATATTTATTTGTAGCACTTGTGGGGCATGTTTATTTGTCACACTTGAAGTGCATGTTTATTTGTCACACTTGTGGCGCTTGTTTATTTGTCACACTTGTGGCGCATGTTTATTTATCACACTTGTGTAGCATGTTTATTTGTCACACTTGTGTTGCATGTTTATTTGTCACACTTGTGTTGCATGTTTATTTGTCACACTTGTGTTGCATGTTTATTTGTCACACTTGTGGTGCATGTTTATTTGTCACACTTGTGGTGCATGTTTATTTGTCACACTTGTGGCGCATGTTTATTTGTCACACTTGTGGCGCATGTTTATTTGTCACATTTGTGGCGCATGTTTATTTGTCACATTTGTGGCGCATGTTTATTTGTCACACTTGGGTGGATTCAAAAGTTCAGAAATGGACAGACAGCTGTAAAAGATGCTCAAAGAAGAGGAATTTCTTCATCAAATTTCATTAACATCTTTGCAGCCGTTTGTTTTTAAATATTGCGGAAACTAAATCAACACCACCGGTATAAATATAAACTACCTTGTCTCAAACGTAGTTTATTATTTTTAAATCTCCAGTATATTTTTATGTGTTAACTTCAACATGGACGAAGACTGAGTTCTAATCCAAGTCAATATTTATTCTATAGAAAATGGCTACAGGGTTCCAAGCTCCAAAACCAATTTTTTTTTATTTTTTTACATCTGCGTCCACTTTATTAGGTCCAGGCAGTTGCTTCGTTTATTTTAGCCAGGAAACAAAAGGGCAATGCAATAGAAAAATAGGGCAAAACAACAGCATTGACGTCATCGTGCAAGATTTATTTAAAGGTCACGAGAACGACCTCCATGTGAACAAGAGACTAAATATATGCCCGAAAAAAAAACTATTTTCCGAAATCGTTTTGACTCGAAATAGATATACGATATGGCGAAATGGTCTAAACCCAGAAGCCCTGTTCTTCCTATTACGGGTGATGCTATTGCAAAAGTGAAAAATGTTTTATGAAGGAAATAAAAAAAATATATACCTATATATCGACGCTGCATCGCCCTCTGTCAATAAATGAAAATGCATTTTCATAGTTCAAACGCGAGTCAAGAGTTGGGAAAAAAATGACCAAAAACATAAGAAAAGTCTCGCGGCGAACGTTTCCTCGTGGAAAAAAAGGGATATATTTTCTAAATATATTGCTGTTGGCAAAGTCTGACATATATACCTGTATCTGCCCAGGTATTTGGCAGCATTGTTTCAGTGCTGCCAAATGCTGCATATACTGTAGGGATATATCCTGAAAGTATCAGGAAATTGTTTCAGGTGAAATAACTTTCTCGCAATTTCTTCCCATTTGTTTCCAGAAATAGTTTGCCTCGTGTATGACCAGCTTTAATGCGAACATCCGAGGAAATTTGTTGCCAAAACTTGGACACTTTTAGACAAATTTAGTACCTGGTATACTGCAATACCAAATCAAATGCGTCATGCATGACCACACGTTGCCACATCACGCATAACCACACGTTGCTCCAAGCGTACTCCATGACCACACATCCATGACCACATACAGTATTTCTCCATGCAGAAACATACTAAGACATACTGTAAACATGTAGGCCTACTGCCATATAGCCCTATATGTGCATGTTTTCCAACAAGGTATGGCAGAAAATCAGACCTTGGAGTGATCATATCAGACCACAGATGGCATCATCTCAGATCATGGACGGTTTCATTCCAGAAAAAATGACATCCTATCAGACCGCAGATGGTATGTTATCAAACCATGGATGGAAGAACATGGAACCACATCTGACCCTTTGTATCTTGCAAATCTGGCCATTTAAAATATCGCAATTCCTCAACGATGGAGGCACTGACACGTTTGCCTACCCTCGAGCCAGCCTCCTTCAAACATTTTTTTTACATTATTGGATTAGATCCTCCTAAGCATTTCATGTCATTGACAGGCTGTAATAAATCGCGAAACGAAGCGAACTGAGGGGCGTCCCGTAGCGAATTGCATTAGCAAATTGCAGCGCGCCACCAAGCGTAATTCTATATCGCTAAATTCGAGCCTCTTAATAATTTTCCACGTCTAAATCAAGTCAATGGCATTCAATTTAAAACGTGTACAAATGCCGCCAACGCCAATCTTTTGATGGAAAATCGATCAGTTTCGTTCTTTGGACGCGGCTCTTATACGCAGAACATGCACTTTGTGGCCTCAAGTGTAAGTAAAGCGGCCATGTTTACGCAAAGTGTCTAACAGCTCATCCGCTAGGTGGCGTAGTGCACTCTGCGGTATTAGAGAGTATTTTCCCATCACGACAGTCACTAGACTTGTGATGTTTATCACGTGACATCAGCCATCCTAATGATCCGCAATAACATGGCCAGCCTAGAGGATTGAACGAAATTGTTGATCAACCATGACTTGTCCAAAATCTTTTAAAATAAACAGTAAATCGTAAAAGTTATCAGAATACAAGATTAAAAATAACAACTTGCGTTTTAAATTATGCAAGAATGAAGGGGGTGTGAATGGCGTATTACACGATATCGGACATCGATTACAGCAACATCTAAGATGTTGCCAAAAAAATCTTTTTGACAGAACTTATTATGTTTTAAGTGCAGATTCATAATCTGCAAAAAAATGGGGCTCCCCATTTAAATCACAAAGGATATAATATATAGGCCTAATATAAAATGCAATTTGGTATTATTAATCGTGTATGGTGATAACTTGTACGATTTACTATTTGTTTTAAACGATTTTGGGCAAATCATTACAAACAGAACACCCGGTATACTGAAAAGAGGGAATTTTCCCTATCCTAGTGTGAGTAAATGCGCCGTACTGGCTGCTACCAAAGATTCGTTATACAATGTAGACTGCAAGGTGTGATTTCCACTTATCCGGTCTTAAACATACACAAAAGCTACACATGGAGCCTGCAAATAATTGTCACATAGCCGGTTTTTTAATTAGGAGGTTTTTACATGTCAGGTTTTATATAACAAAGAAAACGTATGCAAAACGTTCTGGGCTTTGAAATGTTTTGCATTTATCAGGTTTTATCACTTGTCGGGTTTCTACTTATCCGGGTTCGACTGTACAGTATTTATATTTTTTCATTGTGCATGCAAAACTATAGATGTATACTAATGTGTAAAAACCTGTTGGCAATTCGGAATGCTTACATGTACATTCTAGCAAACCGTATCCTCGTTTGTCAGCTAAGAGACAATTCACTTGACTTTTTCGAATGAATGCAGCAGAAAGAGTAAGCTGGACATTTGGTGCTTAAAGATGGCGAACTTTCCCCTTTCTGCAGTCTATCATTAAATCAATTAGTTAAAGGGGCTTGAAATAGAGGCCATTGCATTATGTGGCCTGCATATGCCAATAATTTCTTCATGGTCATCATTTGATTCTATGTGATTGTTTATATCAACAATATGATTTCATGACCCTCAAAACTACATCCAATGCCACTTCCGAAAGGAAAGATAATTGACATTGTAGACCGGACGAACATGTTACCTTAACTAAAATGACATTTAGAAACCTTGCCTACTAAATCATATCGTTTCTTCTCTTTCTACATATGTAGTATTTATTGTCTAACATTGCATATCTACACCCATTTTGCAGATGTTGATCTTGGGGATGTTCCAAAGTAATTTTCATGTCAAATGCTTGGATAATTCCTTTAGAAATCAGTTTTGGCAGTGTTGCTGTCATCATCAGATTTACCTTACGACGAGCATGCATTTAAAGCTGTAAGTTACAAAATAATATCCTTTAATATACGTAGAAATCTATCAGAACACCACGTTATTATCCCCTGCATGAATTTGAGCTCTTCCGATAAGCCTCTAAGCAAAGGATTTTCATTATTTTCTGGCATGAATAACCTTAATTCGAGTGTGTGAAAGCACCTGAGCATAGAGGCTACTGGAATTTCCCATTTTCCATGTCGAGGGGTGATCGGCTAATCGCTTATGGAGGAGCAAAAAAATTGCAGGGAGAGCTAATACTTCAGTTCGAATTCTATTAAATATGTCAGCATTTACAGCAAATAAACTTAATCGACCAGATGAAATGGAAAAAACCTTTTTTTAAGCATTTAGTTGAAACAATGTTAAAAACATAAAAGAGTCATTTCTGTATGTGTCATTAACTTTTAATAATTGCAATAAATTCTTCCGAAATCACAAAACTGGACATTTCGGGTTTTTTTACTGTAGAGCGGACGTGGTCAAAGCCTCTTAATGCTATCCCTATAAAGAAAAAGAGTAATAAAATCTCGATTTTCCCTCTGAAAGGGGTTTTCCCTCATCCACTTTACGTGCCATCATTTTTATCGTTCAGATTTTAAAGCAGATAGCTGATTGTCCAACTTTCCTTTTTGAGAGCAAGAAAAATTCAATAATTTTCTCCCTCTCTAATCTGGGCGTAACATCAAAAGTGTTATTTTTATTAAAAAATATTTTGGAAAGCAAGTTTTTAAAGATTTTCTTGCTTATAATAGCGTCACTCAAACGGACGAACAAATTTTAGCGAAATTGTGATGTCGACCTTAATGAACGGTCCATCAAAAAGCCTTCTCAAAAGTAGAACGAGCCCTCAAAAGGGTTCAGTAAAATTGCTAGGGCCGTTCATAAAGGTCGACATTGCCGTTTCGCTAAAAGTTGTTTGCCTGTTTGAGTACTACTATTATAAAAACGACACTTCTTGGAATAAAAATGAAACAAATCCTACATTTCAAATGTACATCTCAAATATACGGATTGTGCAGCTTAAGTCGAATATCGTGCCTAATCAAAAGTTCGATTAGCTTTATTCGTATGCAAACATAGGAGTTAAAGGGATTTCTTAAAAAATATTCATATTGAAACATCATTCAAAGTACATGTATAACTAACCTGGTCGAAGGATTAGCAGAGAACAGTACAAAATTATACTGATATTAACCTATAACAGTACAGCTCTTACTGATGTTAGTGTAGCTCTTTCTGATCTTAGTATAGCTCTTCATGATCTTAGTATAGCTCTTCATGATGTAAGTTTAGCTCTTACTGATGTCAGTACAGCTCTTACTGATGTCAGTACAGCTCTTACTGATGTCAGTACAGCTCTTACTGAAGTCAGTACAGCTTTTACGGATGTCAGTAAAAGTCTTTCATTTTTATAATGAAATTAAATAACACGTTAAGCGTAAGAAGAATTTATGTGTTTACTCGTATGAAAAAAAATGTCACATTTTTACACTACAAAGGAATAACATTCAATCATAAGAAGAATTTAAATGTTTACTCGCGCGAAGTAATATTATTTTTAATCGTATCAACAACTGGTATTTCCAATCTTATCAAGATTTAACATTGTTCTTCATATAAAGATGTAATATTTGTATTTATTCACTTTATGAGTGTAGGAAATTGTACATTAAAAAAAATTAACAATATTGTCAATTTACATAAACAGAAAGCATTGTCATTTTTTAAAAAAAAAAATATATTGCCATTTTTTGAAAATATTAAATCACATTTTATAAAAATGGAGAATATAATTTTATGAAATAGAAAATATCATTTGTGAAACAAAATATCCTTCTATGAAAGCAGAAAGTACCATTTAATAAAATTAGAAAAGGTAATTTTGTTGAAATTGAAAATATTGACATTTTATCAAAATTGAAAGTACCTGTATTGATATTGCACAAAAATTGAAAGTATACGAAAAATACGAATTGGTATGAAGTGCTTTTTTTCAGAACACGGGTGAAGTTTCATTAAAATATAAGAAATTCGTTACACGCTTACAATACAGAAAAAAAAACTCACTTTTATAGCGAAAAAATGTCAGAAATAAAATTCCAGGCTTCCTGTAAACACAATTTTGGCACGATATTGCAAAAAAAAAACGAAAAACTGTCTGGTGAAAAAGGTTCGAAAACACAAAGACACTTTTCATAAGATACTTAGGCCTAAAAGTATTTATATCATTCCCTATTTTATTTATCAAAAACGAGAAAAGGACATGAAAGAGAGAGACGAAAGAGACGGGGGTAAAAGATGATTTTCTTTCGATTCGACTTTATTGCCTTTTTCTATATCGTTTGCTATTTTGGGAAAAAGTCTCCAAAATAACGTCTATGTTCATGTTATTGACGAAATAAAAAGCTTAAATAATCAAAAATGTAGGACGTTTCTGGTTCAGAAAAAACCTTTGACATCCTGGGAAAAAAATTGCAATTTTCGTTTTATTTGTACTATTGATCGTTCAGCAATCTCAACATGCATCGAGATCAAACCCCGAAATTAAAAATGCATTCCCAGTACATATTTCCTGCTTTCCAATGTTATTATGATTTTGATTAGAATTTCCATTAATAAGGAAAACTTGTACTTTGCATACAGTATGTTTATCTTCATTCTATAATGGGTATTTTTATTCAGTTATACGGTTTCGTGTTTTTAAATTTCTAAAAATTAGTCATGTCTGATATTTTCCAACAAATATGGATTATCATAGCAATGTGGCCATGCAGTACCAGATAAGGTCATATACAGCCATACACGAATAGACCTGGCCAGATACTGCCAATCTTGTTCTCATAGATTATAGCACGTGGGGTTTCTTAGTGAATTTATCAAAAATGTCCTCTATCCAAAATGTCTTGATAATAAAATGCATCAGCTTAAGTAGTTTTTTTTAAATTTACTTAAGTTATTAAACTGAATGAATCAATAAAAAATTAATAAACTCGTCAATATTATGGTACTAATTCAAGCAAATGTGCTGAGATGGTTTCAGGCAATAACATTATTTAATACATCCAACTCACAGAAAACGTTACTTATTCTACTGTACTATCCCAAGCAAATTTAGAAATGACAGTTTATACTGCCCATCTTTCTCTATTACCCAACTATCTCAAACAGATGTTGGGGAAACTCATGGAAACAAAAGAATATGGAATTTACTAATCGCCTATATAACTCAACTATGGTTAATCGCATAGCTTAAACGAATATATTACAGGCAAAAGAATGTGATGGCAGAAGTCAAGTCTCACTTATTCAAAGCCTTAATCTCAAGCAGTTTTCAAGCAGCATCATTGCGCTAATGTTTTCATTGTTCATCCGTTTTGAAAGGCATTTTTTTTATTCCTTTTTTTTAACGCCAATTTTGTGTTTGTTTTGACAAAAACATCGTCATTTTTCTGCTACTTCCGGAGGCCATTTTTCATGAGCCGGAATTAATAGCTGTTTGTTTTGTCCCGATGGGTTTAATGGATGCTCGCCGGAAAAAAGTCATTGGTCAGCCCTTGTTGAGAATAATATTCTTAACGATTTTCAGCAACGAAAAAAAATAAAAAAAAGGATGAGGAGTCTCTTAGGCTTGCTGGAGACGAAATATAGCCGTTGGGTCCATTAAATACTTTTGGTCAGAACTTGATTACTTCCTCCAATTTCTTTCAGACAACGACTATTTCAAGGCCAGACGTGTTTGTCAGAGGCAATACCGAAAAAAAAATAGAAAAAAAAAACACGAAACCACCAATGTCACCGGGAGGAAGACTAAAGATATACTTTCATTTGGCAATTACTGGGGTGCTAATGAAACGATGCGGATGATTGCAAGTGGTTAGCTCTATTACCATTGCTGGTAATCTTGAAGCAAAGTCTACAATGGAGGAAACTTAGGAACTTTCTGTTGCTTGGTCCTTCAACTTGTTCCAATACAGTATATTCCAAAGTGTTGATGGACGTTCCTCCTTGTTTAATGCAACAGATACATAAGTGGCCCCACGACTCCGGTTTCCATAAAATGTGGTTAAGAATGTTTTAAGAAAATCGTGCCTTTTATTTTACACTATAATATACGCAGGTACTGCACTACATTATCCATTGTTAAGTACATTGTTCAGTATTATGTTCGTCAAACACTTGAAGAAAATTTTGATTATATTTGTTTAAGGTTTTTTTTATCAATAAATGCTCTTCTAAGAGATTAAGCTACACTGTTTTTGAATAATCTGGGCAGAAACTGATCTAATTTGAGAGCATCACGCAAAAACCCGATACGTGGAAAGAAATTCGATGCCGGGTTAATTTCCACGTATCAGGGTTCGACTGTATATCCCTTCAGTATATGGAGTATTTGACAGCGCTGGAAAATGGTGGCAAAGTAACTTGACAACACTGCTATTATATCATTTTATGTCGCATGTTTCCCCATTGGCTTTCCAATAGAAATAAACTTGTCTGTAAGACTTATGTCGTAATTAAGTTTCTTTCCAAAAAATAAGTTGCTCAGAATAGGTTAATTATCTGTTCTGGAAATATACATGTATCTCGAAATTTATTTGCAAATTAAATGTTTCCCAACACACGGGGGCATTAGCCAATCATATATTACCAAGCACTAATGTAATCTGAAAACAAGTTTTGGGATATAAATTGCTTCGTGTGTGACGGCCTTAAAATATTTTTCAACAACAATTTCAAAATGTACAGTACTCTTCAAACTTGTTTCATTACACATTTTGAAGTAATAATTACTTTATACATGCGTATTATATACCGTATAAGGTAAAGGAAAATTCTGGAGTTTCATATACGTGGTGTTTTAAAAGTAATAGTCAATAATTTTAGGGGTTGCAAAGGGCCCTAAACTTAACATCTTTAGTATAGGAACCTAGGGCTGCCGACGTCATTTAAAAAAGCTATGAATGTTTTAATTTTGGACATTGTTAACATATGGGAGTAAACGGAGGTGCCCCTTGCGCATAGCACAATACCGTTTACTCCCAAATTAAAAATTTCCAAAATTAAAACATAACTTTTTTAAATGGCGTCGGCACCCCTAGGTTCCTATACTAAACATGTTCAGTTTGGTACCCTCTACAACCCCTAAAATTATTATCTATTACTTTTGAAATACCCTGTACATGTACTTATAACTTTACTCAAAATTTTTCACAAATACTTAATTTCAGTAAACAACAGAATCAAGCAATTTTTTTTTCAAAACGCCTGTACTGCACATCTCAAACAAAATTTCGGCATGATCATTTCAAATTGGTGAAGCAATATCTAACTTGCGATATACAGTAGAACCTGTCTAAAATCAAACGCTTGGGACCGGGGGAACTTTTGATTTTAGACAGGTTTTGATTTCAGACAGGTTCATCCAGAAACAGCTGCAAAATAGGGAATTTCCCCTTTTTT